>VFXL01000177.1:0-80001 GCA_009761765.1 Phenacoccus solenopsis | reverse complement strand
TCGATTACGATGTTCGTGACGGTACTGCCGGTCTCCAGCACCACGTACTTTTGTTCGCCGCAACAAAACTACACCGATTTCGTCATCGTCATGGAGCGTTCGTTGAGCTTGTTCTTCGGCATGGGCCTGACGATCAACGGCAAACACACTTACTGCGGCGATTACATATACAGCGGTCACACCACCGTGTTAGTAATGAGTTACCTCATGATCTCCGAATACTCGCCCAGAAGGATAGTCTGGTTGCATTGGATCACCTGGTGTATGTCGCTGATCGGCGTGCTCATGGTGTTGGTCTCGCACAGCCACTACACGGTCGACGTCATCGTCGGCTACTTCGTGACCACCAGGTTGTTCTGGATGTACCACACGTGCGCCAATAATCAATTCTTGAAGAAGAAATCGCAATATAATTATCTGTCGCGCGAATGGTGGTTCTTCATATTTCAGTATTTCGAATGCAACGTGAAAGGGCCGCTGCAGCCGCTCGAATACAGATAACGTTTGGCTTACGCGCTACGTCGTTCGGATGCGAACGCTTCCAGAAGATTGGCGTCGTGTAGCACGGCTACCAGATGCGGCCAAGTAGACGCGGTCGTTTGCGCGGTGGAATATTTCAGGGTAATTTGTAGAGCTTTTTATAATTTGGTGTTGAATATTTTTCAAAGGATTAGAACAGTATTTTTATTGCGTAATGTTGCGTCCTTGAAATTATCATTACCGTGATTTTGTTCGTCGTTCGACAGACCGAGGTGTTCGTCTGGTCTCGCGTTTACCGTATGTACTCGTACGTTGCTTATGGCGGTGTTTTTCTCATTTTTTTTTCTCCCTTTAGCCTCGTTTGTTTCGCGGGGTATTTTTTTTCACGAATATATGTATTGTTTTTTTTTTCTTTTTTGTTAATTGTTGTTGTTTTGTTTCAACGAATTCGTTTCGTAGTAGAGTGTAATTGGAACGTTATGTTAGGGTTGTCGAAGACCGGTGGGGATTAAAAAGTAGCCCATTGCGTCTGTATAACTTCAGTTTTTTGTAGATGGTAGGTTTTGTTAATTTTTTTCCCCAATATTTCAAACTCGTATATTGAAGAATTGAAATCAACAAAAAGCTATTTCAAGTAACTTACCTGTATTTCATACGTCTTCTTCGCTTCCTATAGAAATAATCATAGGAAAGAAAAGCAAGAAGGAATAAATGATAAAAATTTTCTTCTAGCTCGAAAACGAAGTTTTTTCGAATATTGAATTTGTGCAATTTCATAGCTGAATCAATTGATAAATAAAGGATAAGGAATTGATAAAACGTTCTGAACTTTCATCAATTGTAGAAATATCAATCGTGTAAATTTGTATGAATTGTATCTTAGCCATTTATGTGAAATGAATCGAAATTCAGAAGATTGTCTCTGATCATCTGTAACGAAATTTTCTCTTGGTTAATTTTACATTAGCTTTTTCGTGACGAATTTTCTTCAAAATTTTCGAAATAAGGAGACTAATACGAAACAGATTTCTGGTTTAAGTTTGCATCAAATGCCTTTATGTTGATGGTGATGAATGAAAAAACAAATGATTTTTTTTTTTTTTTGAAGCTTCTCGGGATATTTTTTACTATTAACGATTACGATGAATTAATTCGGTATCAAATTTACGTTTATTATTCGGTTATAAATTTAATTCTATATGTATTTTATGCAACTAGAAAGTTAACTTGGAATTAATCGAAGCTTCTTGAAAAATCAAAAACAACAACAGCTTGTGTTATTGATATCAAGCATTCTGCGATAACGTGAATTTGAATAAAATTTAAAAATGATCATTTCTTTGATCATATGTAGGCAGAGAGAAGGCTATTCATTCTTGATCTACGTCGTGGTAAAGAGCTTTGGTGAGCATGGAGAGTACTGATTCACTATTTTTATTATCTTGTTTCAAGTTTCAGTATACGTACAAAGATAATGAAAAAAAAAACTAAGTAACAAGTTTTATGCAAAAAATTGTTTTAAAGAATAATCATAATTGGCTTTTGACTTGATTCTGCAATTTTACGATGTAAAATACTAAGTCCCATGAAAGTTATATGACCGAGTGGTCCTATAAATGAAGAAGGAAATTCATTTATTCGAGAGAGAACTGTAAGAGGAATTGAGCTTTTGAAAAAGTTGTGCTAAAAAGCCTATAAAAAATCCTGCATTGCAATTATTGTAGCATTTGAATATTTTTTACAGATTGTCTAGCATTCGAAGGTTTCTATCTTCATCACAACAATGCATTGTGATTGTTTCGTATAGATTTTATCTAATTTTTAGCCCAAAATTTTGAAATAAAATTATGGAAATAAATTTAGGAAAGAATTTGCGGAAATGAATTGATATAAAAAAGAAAAAAAAATCGAAATTCTCATTTTTTTCTATTAGTTTCATATTTTCTATGTCGATAGTGATTATTGTTTTTCCTTCAAATTTTTTTTTTTTTTTTTTAAACATTTATGCTATTTTTATCGAGGTAGGAACAAAGTGAGGGCAATGGGACGAGTTCGTCAAGTTGTTTGTCTGAGTGGGTTGAAAATACATGCAGATAGGCTTAAATTTTCCATAGCTAGGTTATTCTCTCGATTCGCATCACCATTCGCAGTTTTTGTGAGCAATTGATCCAAAACTTTTTGCAGAGGGGGAAATCTTTTTAAATGATTAAATTACTTATAATAATTCATATTAAAATTAAATAAATCGTTAAAATAGATGTAATAATTGAGTTGAATTAATTAAATTTGATAATAACTATTTATTTTTATTTTTTTTTTTAGTGGCGTCTTCAATTACTAGGACTATTATGCCAGCATAGCCTTTATATTTTGTGGAATTTTGTTTATTAAATGAAGAACGTCCAAAATGATTGTTTAAGGATGTTCGAATATATTTGATATTTTCGCATATGAATGTAAAATTATTAATTCAAAATTAGTGAATTTAATTTAATAAAAAAATATGTATATTCTTGAAAAATTTCTACCTCAAATTTTGACCATGTCCTATGGTCAGATGATTATATTCTGGTCATGTTCTTTTGATTTTCAAAAGGGACAGAATATAATCTCTTGACAGCCAAAATCCATCCATAAAGGCGCGTAGTCAAAATTTGAGGAAAACTTGTAGAATCTCTTTTTCATTAGCTTCGTAAACATTAAATGAGAAAAATTCTTTTGATTTATTACGATTTTGTTTTTGTTTTTTTTTTGTTTTTTAACACCATTTTCTTCTTTAAAATCGTAAAAATTATTACGAATCCAAATTGATTAAAAAAATTGTCGATGATGGAAAACATTGAACATTTCATATCATAAACCACTGTAAATATCGTAGAGTAATCAAGTCAAGCTAGTAATTGTATATAGGTACGAAAAAGGCACAAATTTTCGATTTTTAAGTGAAAATTTCGTCGAATAATTGAGCTTCAAAATTTACATGATCTTGCTTTTTCAATTCATGTAATATAAGTGCTATAAAAACAAACGATGGCTGAACATTTCAACTTGTTTTTATCATCATTTATGCTCGAGATAAGATTTTTATTGTATTTCAACTAATTGCAAACATCCAAATTCCTTACATGGATGTGAGTGTTCATTAATTCGGCCAAGTTCGGTGTTGAACTTTCATATTACCTGTGGGACACAAAAAAACCAAAATTGGTTTAACATCGCAAGCTAATGACTTGGTAAACTAAGCTAAAGTATGGCCTTAATTGAATATTATTTTGTGGGAAAGTGAGTATAACTATGGGAAATTTGTGAAGTTGTATTTCATCAATGAAAAGCTTTTTGGGAAAAAATTAATTTTATGTTTAAATAGGTAAGCTAACTATCTGTTTAAATTATGCAATTTGATTTGAAAAAAGTCCGATCCAGAATAATAGTTATTTGGAAGTTTTGAAAATGAAGAAGACATGGAGCGAAGTGTTGTACGTAATTTGCTTTTTATATTTATTCACATGGAATATAAATTTATGGGGACTAAAATTTTAAAATTCATATGTTGAAAGTAAATATATTTTTCAGAAATAATGAAAGTTTTGTTGAAAGAGAACTTCATCAATTTTTTTTATTAACGATTTCGAAAAAATAAAAAATAATGTGTAAAAGTTTTAGTTGATAACTTCTCAACAGTTATTTACCATTCTCAAAGTTATATTGAATTTGTATTTTTTTTCTTGTTTTTTTTTTTTTTTTTTTTTTTTGACAACCCTGACTGAGTGGTAGGAAATTCTCTCAGAAGTTTCCAGTTGCATATTAAATCTACTTAAAAATGACTACGAAACGAATTCACGCAGATTACCTTGTTATTATTGGCGCTACAGCTAAAATAAGCTTTTTTTTTTCATTAATTTACACATTCATATACGTTTATGTAATCCTGCATAACAAATAACGAAAGACTATACTCATACGCCACACGCACGCCAATACATTATGGTTGAAAAATGGACGCAAAAAGCGTGAAAATTATTGTTGGACAATGTGCTGTATGTATTTTCGCAGAATACACAAGCACAATGATAGAAAAAAATCTGAATCTTGATATCATTAGTTCGACTGTTTCACTTCGAACACGTAATTCATATATGTATGGGATCAATTAAACGACCAATTCGACGATTCGTATGCGAACGGGTATAAATGAAATTCGAGGCCGGCACTTCGTAACGTATTTATCGGCGAAAAATAATGACGCAAATAGTATAATTCGATCACGTGACCCTTGACCAACTCAACGCCTATTTCGGTCGTGTAATTGCGGTAACACGGCACCTAGCAACACGTCCGTGTCAATGCGCTCGCAGTATCGAGTACCCGGTACGTAAGTAGCTGAATTTTAATACGATTTATAGAAAAAATCAACGCGTTATATTCGTTATAATTTTCAACGAGCTACCGTTAAGTAAATAAATAACCGGGACGAAGTTCTTATCGTTATACAAATACGCGAACGCGTCGCCGCGTGTCGTTTACACATGTGTAACGTGTTCGTTTGGTTATCGTATACGGTATTCGTGTAAAACATGGTGTTGACTTTTTCACCGTAATTTTTTTCAGTAAAATACTTTCGCGGTCAAACGGAACAGTTCGATGTTAGAAAAACATCGGGATGAAATTATATCGCAAAATAAACGATCGATGTGATAGTGGGAGTTCATTAAGCATCCGGTTATCTAAATTGGAATAATCTATAATAGATATACGTTGTTATTAGTCGAAAGAGCCACACTGTTCACTGTTTATTTCGGTGCGAGAACGCAAAGATTGATATTACGTCGAACTTGTAATTAATGATGGAGACAATATTTATTTTTTGATAAGAGGGTAACAGGAAAAACAATTATGATATTTTCTCATTTTCAATCTGAATTCAGATCATTTCAAAGAAAAAATATTGTGAAATACAATTACGTAATGTGTAGGTGTAGTACGATAGCATATCGCCTATCGTGCACTGATAAGACATTAGAATCGATGATTCTAACCGTTCGTTCAGTAGGGTACTCTAATGTACGAGGGTTTGAATGTATGAATTGGATTTTGTTGAAAATATTAGACTTTTTAAGGATGTGTATGAGAGGTAGAATTTGTGGCAACCTAGATGGGTAGTTGAAAATGTTTCTGAAGTGTTTGAAATGTGTCAATACATAAAGTTTTTTGTTCCTAATAGTTCTCGATTTAATTTTAGACACCTTGAATAACGAAATGAAAATCGTCTCAGATCCCAACTATTGGGAAAAATTTTTATAATACTAGAATACACGAAAACAATACTCAGTCAAAATTAAGAATCATCTTTATTTATTTCTTTATTTATTGTATATCTAATCTACCATCAAAAGTAATCGAATGAATCGTTTATTTATCAACATCAACTTTTATAATTTGATTTCCAATCAGTATCTTACCTAGTCACATATTTATATATTAATAGGGCTAGGATTAATATGCAAACGCATATCTGTTTTGGCTATACTAATTACCGCATATCGCCGTTTCTATTGCGATTCATACATTTTGAAGAAGAATGGTGAAATTTTTTAGCGCATATACGCGCATATTTAGGGTTTAAATGCATATATTTGCATATTTTCATCAAAAAGTAGCTTTATAGCGCATATTTAGCGCATATTTGGCTGGTTAGCGCATATTTGGCTGGTTAGCGCATATTTACAAAAAAATCACGAAAATTAATGCAAAAACGCGAAATTTCGAGAAAACAAATCGATTTTTTTGATAAAAAAAATGAACTCATGTGATGTCATCTGAACGAACGAGAAATTTTTCGTTCATTTGGCAGATCTGATTATCAACTTTATCAAGGAACGAAAGTGAACGACGTTTGTTTGTCCATTCAGCACTTTGAAAAGTGTGCTTAGGGACAACAGGAAATCATTTTTAATTGAAAATCTTAAAGAACATCTCGTTATTGGATGTTATTCTAATGTTTAATTTTCGAATAAATCTGAACTGGCGTATTTTTCTCGTTTATTCACTTCAATTTCAGTTACAGATTGAAAATACCTTTATTTTGATATGCCACATGCTGCACTTTTATAGCGCATATACTTGCATATTTATACTTTTATAGCGCATATATTCGCATATTTACATCATTTTTAGCGCATATTTAATGCGCATATAATCGAATTTTAAGCGCATATAAATCCTAGCCCTATATATTAAACATGGCCAACTAACTCTAACTCTCTCTAATGAAAATCCCCCTCCCTTCTTGAGTCAAATTGAACAATCATAATGACAACTCCCACAGTGTCAATAAACTAATGTAAGTGATAGTACTCGAGCCGGATTAGTGTTTAATGAGTTGAGAATTTATTTACACTGCTCTCGGTGATTTTTCGGCGTTTTATTCAGGCAAAAAATATATTAGCCTTGGGAGGTGGTGATTTTCAAATATTTACGCACTTAAATTGAGTTAACAAAATAAATTCCTCGTATCAAGTGGTTTTAATTTTATTCAAATAGCTACATCGCGTCGATTCAGAATACAGTGAATTCTAAACCGGCAGGAATATCGGAACGATTAAAGTACGTTTACCATGTTTAAAAGGGCTTATACGAGATTACAGGCTAGAATATACGTGACGTGAAAAATGGGCTCAGTACGTTGTACGTTTAATTACGAAGATAACGCGTTTAATTCTTACTTCCTCCTGACCAAACAATCATATCTGACGTTCGTGTAACTCCGGTGTCTACTGGTTATAAAACGTTTACCTCGTGTTTCATGCTGACCATTATATCATCGTATCTTTACTCGAGCTCTGCAAGTTACGATTTTCCGTCTACGTTGAGCAGTAGAATTGAATCGGTCTCGCTTTCTCGCTGTCTCCGGAGTAAAGCTCGTCGTTGGTTCGGGAATTAACTGGAATGCTCGACGGTCGCGTCCCAAGCAACGTTTAAAATTGCGTATACGTACTACTCGCTATCGATTAGTACTTCTGGTGGCGAAAAAAAATATTCGTCGCGTACCCGAAATTGCGCTGGTCGGAGTTGAAACAGTCGATCGAATGTAACCGCCGTTTGAAAATCAATTATGTGGGTGTACCATCGAATGAAAAAGGCACACTTCTACATTCCAATTTTAATTGATTTTCCAGCAAAGTATCTACAAATTGTAATTGTAATCTACTTACCGTTCGATTATCATTTCTTCTTCTTCTTCTTTTTTTTTACTACGCGGTTTATTACTATTTTTTACTCGTTTATATTTAGATACTCGTTTATTATTTTGCATTTTTCTTCGCCGCGCCTCGACGATTACTGTGGTAGATATAGTGTCGTTGGGGTGGGTTTGAACAATTTTTTGTACGTTTGGCGTGCTCGCTTTTTGAATTATATACATTTATTCGCGTGGTTTTTGTTTTTACGACTGATTATTATTTGTTCTTGTTTTGTTGTAATTTAAAACGAATGTTAAATACGAAGTACTACGTAATATAGTTTATACGGAGGAGAGAAATTTTTAAGTGATAATTTAAGACTTCAGTCATAAACGACGGCCGATCTAAATACCATCGGCTCGCGTTTTAGATTAAAGGAAATCGAGGTGATTGCGTGAAAAAAAAATGCGGAGACTCGAAAAAAAAAAGCGTATACTACAGACGCCTTATCGAATAATCTGTGATAGCGAATTATATAGGAGTTTGTTTTCTCTCGCCACGTTTTTTAAGGGTTATGGGACTTACACACGGGGAACGATATTTGGCCAAAGTTATTTTAGATCTGCCGTTATAGCGTAGTGAGCAATGGAAGTCGTAATTTTATTTCGTGTATATTATGTGGTAGCGAACGTGTAACCTGTGATTGTGTATCCGAGTGTCAGACGTGTGTATCGAGAGTTGGGAATATTTGAGGCTTTCAAGTACACTTCGACGAGCTATTTTACACCCTCATAGCGTAACGATTTTCCTAATTTTTCCCTATATTTTTTTCTCCTTATCAAGGTCGCGTTATTATGGCGCAACTCGAACTTAATTTGCGGGCTGGCAATTTTCGAGAGGGGGTTTTCGACGATGAGTCGGAATTGGGTTACGTTACGGTGGAATTCGTACGATTTTCGAGCATTTATGGAGTAAACTATTTTACGATTTGTAGAATTCGTGGTGGGTTTTTATAAGTCGTGGAACGAGAGGAGAGGGAAAGTTGATGGAGCCGCTGATTTTTAATATTAAATTTTGTTAAAATGCCTGAAATTGGAAAAAGTTGTGAAATGATGAACAAAAAACCTAAAAAAAGGGCTAAAAAAATGTAAAAATTTTAAAATTTGCAAAAATGAAGATGATCTTGGAAAATACGTTATCTCGAAATGAAAAATTGTTCAAAAATTCAAAAGATGTACAAAAAGTGAAAAATGTCCAAAAATGAAAAATTGTTTCAACGCAGAGAAGAAATGTACAACTGAAAAAATGCTTTCGAGAAACTTGATCAAAAGTAAAATAAAAAATGTTTACAATTTTCAAAAAAAAAAATAGTAATAATAATAAAATAATAATAATAAATAAATATGCAAAAATAAAAGAATTTCTAAAAATTAAAAAAAAATGATTCAGAGAAACGAATGAGAATATTCAAATATCGAAAAATGAAAGAAATGTCCGAAAATATTTAATTATAGTTCAAAAAAAAAACTTGAAAATTAGATAATGTCACAAAATAGTTCAAAAATGAAAAAAAAAATTCAAAATTTTTGGAAAATCTTGATATCGAAATTAAAAAAAAAATGAAAATGAAAAAATTTTTCAAAATAAAAAAGTATTTGAAAATAAAAGAAATACCTAAATCTATAAATGAGGAAAGGTCTGAAAAAAGTTTTCAGAAAAAAAAAATTCCTCGTAAAAGAAGAAATTGGAGAAGTATTTGGAATAAATTTTAATTTTTTCAAATTTTCATTAATGGTATTCTCATATGAAAAAAAATTATAGAAATCTCGTAACTTGATTATGCCTTCGACTTGATTCCATGTTCCTTTCGATCGATAAAATTTTCACTTTGCATACGAATTAAAGACTGTACTTTTGTGGTATTTGCACACGTGGCTATAAACGTGTCGCAAATGCGAATTCTGTCTTATTCGGCGAGCCCTACTCCACCCTAATTTAATTATTGATCCGAGCGTGTCCCACCCGAACATTTCAATTATTCCTCACTCTGGTAACACTGCAAACTGGTTGATTCGGATGAAAATTACACGTCTTCGTTTTGTGCACGTAGGAGACAAAATGAAAATTTAACCATACCTTTATGTTTAAACATGCACAATATCGTCGGCGAATTTACCGATAATTTTTCGATCTTATAAAATGGTATGTAGATACTCGCATGTAAAGTTAGGGTTTTTTATACGAACCGATTATATCGAATATACATGTATTTTTTTTTTTTTTTTTTTAATTAAAAAAATTTGTTACGGTTTTATTGTTGTTTTTTTCTTATTATTACTATTATAACTTTTTTTTGTGAATTATTCGTTTTATAATAATTATATTACCATTGATATAAGATGAATTTTTGTTAACTATTATGTAACACGAATTTATTCATTTTCGGATACAGTATCGTACAAATGGGAAATGCGTTTTTTTTTTCTTGTAATTTTTCTTTCTTTACTTTCGTGAAACTTGTATAATTAGCTGAAAGCATTTATTATTATCTTGCCATCGAAATTTCTCGCGTACTTGGTCGTTTCGAATTGTTGTGTATCGTTCACTTAATCATACAAACAAATCAAATGTTATTTTTAAGGTTTCCTTTGTGTATGTTCATTTATTTTAATATATTCAATTTTTTTCTAGTAACGAGTATTTTATTTTATAACGATCACACACCCTCTTTTTTTTCTCTTCTAAAGAGATGTCGATTTTGTCTTACTACTTTGTATTCGATATGTTCTTTATGCGTAATATTTTTCTCTCTTTGTGTAATATTTTTAATAGCTCAAATTACCTAATACTTTTTTACTATAAGAAATAAGGCATTTCATCCTTGTGATATTATTTAAAAAAATTATTTTAAATACATATCGTTGTTACCTGTAAATTGAATATTTTTTTATATTTTATTATTAGCTCATTGGCAGGTGATTCGAAAAGAGTGAGGTGAATTTGTACTTTAACGAAAATGGAGAGGGTTAGGGAAAGGTAGATGCAAAATGATTTTCAAATAACGTCAAAAAATTAAAATTTTAAATGTTGATGTACTTGCTAAAATTGGGACAATGTTTTCAAAAATCTAATAAAAGAATTTTTATGTTTGTTTTATCATATTGATATTTGGAAAATTCGAATTTTTCATATTCAGATGTCACATTTTGTCGTTTTAATTTTCGGAAAATTGTTAGGTATCCATGTTTTCAGTGTAAGGCTTCAAATCTTTCTTAATTTTCATCTAATTTTGTGAATGATAAGTGGCTAACTTATGAGTTAAATTCATAGCAAAGGTTCGATTTGAAGTACGTATGCCTCAGAAGACTACGACCCATAATTACCTCACTAGAGCTTTCAAATTACATTTTTTGTTCAACTAAAATTTTTCCAACCAGAGATTAAATTCATGAGAATAGCTTGGTAGATTCAAGGAAATGGGTAACCTAGCTAATGTGCATCTTTTTAGCTCTTGCCCATGTGAATTATTGTGAACTTTGATAGTGTATTTTGGAATAATCCAATATCCCTCCCTTCCCTTCCCTTCCTTTCATTTCCTCTTCTAACTGTAAAAACAGTTTAAAAAAGAACATTTGATAAGTGGTGGTTCATAGTGTACTATGAAATAAAAAAGAATGTCAAATTATTTGGAACTATATTTTCAGTGTAACCACTATTACTTAGAGTTATTTAACAACGGTTGACATTAAAAGAAAAAAATTATTTTTTTATTTTTTGAAAAATTAATTACTTGCTATGGTTCTTTTTGGCGCTTCCTAAGAAAATTCTGAGTGTTGCTCATATTACCTATACGATTTTAAGATGTTGAGCCTCTAGCACCCTGTATGCTCGGTCGAGGAGAACCGGAATTAGCACAGGGGCAAAAAAAACTTTTGGAGCCCCTCACCCTCTTTGATTCAGTGAAGATTTTGAAACAATGTAATGAAAAAAAAAATCTACTTGAAGTAATGAGCTATTTTCAATTCTAAAATTTAATTTTCTGGGCACAGGGCCCATCCGCCCCCTCGTTCTGCCTATAAGTTGCCACCCTTGGGGACTTGAAAGGAATATTTCATGCTTTAGAAAGAGTTTAACCATGATCGTTGGCAAGCATAGAGAATCAGTTATGATCGTAAATTTATTTTGAGAATGTTCATGTTTACGAGTTCATTTATCTTTCACATGAAGTTGGCAGTATATATTTGGGGTAAACCGTACAGACATTTAAGTTGATTAATTTTTATTATTTTTCCATTTAAAACGAAATCCATACTGAATATTTTTTTCTAACCTACAGCTACTTTCTGAACTGACAAGCTACTCTCATCTGTGAAAAATGTAGTGTTTCGATCATAATAATTCATATCTTCAAAAATATAACATCCATAGAAACTTGTATTTTCCCAAACGTGAAGTCCAGCATATTCTCGAAAATAATCCAACAAGTATACTTAATTTGTTGAGCTTCTTCCACACCGCCGTCTTTTACTTACTCTCGTAGCACATCTCAAGTACGCCTCTAGCCCTTAGCTGTAAAAAAATGGGCTTTATAAGTCTCCTAAATACTAAATATCTCAAACC
The DNA here is from genome assembly GCA_009761765.1 of Phenacoccus solenopsis. Lineage (NCBI taxonomy): Eukaryota > Metazoa > Arthropoda > Insecta > Hemiptera > Pseudococcidae > Phenacoccus > Phenacoccus solenopsis. Next base: position 67,723 of record VFXL01000177.1, on the reverse strand, counting down.
AAGCCCATATCATACATGTGACCATTGACCAATAACCTGTACAAGTATTTATCATGCATCTTGAAAACGTATGAAATTTATTGCTTAAAAAAAATGAATAAATAAAATGGGTATATTAATCGTTAATTTTGAAAATATCGTTACCTCAAAATTTTTTTCAATAATAAAACATCAAAATGTGACGTTTTCAATAAAATTCAAATTTCTCAAAAATTAATTTTTTTTTGAAATTTTGAAATTTTTGAAAACTTTGACCCTACTGTAGTAAACATCTCATCAACTTTTAGAAGCAAATTTTTTTCCATTTTTCCTCAGGTTCATTTCAGGAATCCATTTTACTGTTCCTGTTCCATTTCCCGAAAGAAGCCGAAATTTAGCCTTACCTACCCTAGAGTCAAAATTGAATAGCTGTTTAGGTGGTAAGGGAAAACAAAAGTTTTGCATAAAATCGAGTAATTTTTACACGTTGTATGTTATCGATGTATGTATCGCTGACAAGTTTTGATTGGCATATTTTATATTTTATTTAACGTTACGATGTCGTGTCGAAATAAGACAAAAAGATATAGATTCGCAGTCACGTAATATAGTTTTGGGTATTTCGGTTGATGGTATTTTTTTACTCGTATTTCAGCTGTAAATAATTGACGCGTGCTCGCCGCTCAGAGTGTCAGCGATTTTTATTTGAGAAATGGGAAAATGTCGTCGATTTATTCGAAACATACGAATACTAGCGCTGGTAGTTGAATGGAATATTAAAAATAAATTTTTAATTGCCATAGCGTCGTAAAAACATCGAAGATTTTGAACGTCGATTATTTTCGACTGGCAGTGAATTTTGTTGTGTTTCTTGGTCGGTGTAATTTAGCTGCTAAGTTCTAGGTAGCCTGTTAAGTACTCGCTGTAGTGCATTAACGCAATCAGACATTGAAGCTGTGGTAAAATTGACTACTAGTCATTGTTAGACGCCCACTTTCTCGCAATTCGCAAATAATGTTATATAAATTGGACGTTTAATTTTCGCATTGTCTCCCCACTGCGTACATAGCGTGATGATGAATTATAACTGTAATTTACGTGATTTTTTATTCACATAAAACCACCAGCATACTTGGTACATCGGTGAGTTGAATTTCCAAGTAATTTCGTGAACGGCCATGCTAGCCTGTTCATTGATAGACTAGTTGTAGTGCTGCTTTCCATGAGATTTTTTTCTATAGTTGTTTTGCCTGCAGTGAATCAACGTTTCGGAGAAATTTGTGCGTAAATTCGCATCTACTGATAATCAAGTGGAACGTTCGCCTTGAAGGTTTTAGCAAAAATGACATACGAAGATACGAGATTATGTTGGAATGGAGCGAGTAAATTTTATTTCTCGGATGTTGAAATTGTGGTGGGCGTTTTGTCGTCTGTTTAAATTTCCTTTTCGGAAACATATGTATGAATTTTTTTTCCCACTGTTTCCTGATTCGATAATATTCAGTAACATTCGAGTCAATGTAGAAATACTTCTGAAAATACGTTGAGAATCGCTGGGAATCGTGACCCAGTTAGTTTGTGAATTATCTAGAATCTTTGGATGTATTGGTTCGTTATGTTCAAGGTTTTAAAAAATTTCTCTGAGTAAGATTAAAATTCGCATTAATTTTTACTCATTTTTTGCTCTCTGTACCCAGCTAAAAGTGCTTATTACAGGTTTTAACAAATGTCTAATAGTTCGATGGATTTTCCCAAAGCTAATCCATCAATAACGATTTCCCCGAAGAAATGTATATTATGTATATGCTTGGAAAAGAAATACCTACCAAAGTTATTCTTCTCGAATGTTGAGATTTTCTTTCCAAATATTTCGCAAATTCAGTCTTTAAGTTTCTCAGAAGTACCTATACTCGTATGTGACATTCCCAGATGAAGAAGCTCATTTCATTTGTACAGAGTTGAGACCCGTAGTCAGATGGTGAGAGGAGCAGAGCGGGTAGATGACCTCTTCAGCTAGAGTTCATAAATTAATATTTTTTTTTATAAATAATCTATTTATAGTTTTTTAATCTATGAATGGCTCAGATTTGATAAATTTATATTCGCATGATTATTAGTGGTGGAAAGTATGCTGTTTGCCGATTCTATCTTCACACATGAATTTGAAGAGGGGAAGGAGGGGTTATTGCCCTCAAAGTATAAGGTAAGAGTGTAGTTCCGAAATGGAAAATGGTTTATTATGACAATTTTCAGAGGGAATCTTTATTATTAAAAAAAAAGGATATTCGAATATATGACCATCTTTTAATGTCACAAAATTGAAAAAAATTTAACTGTCAATTTTTATTCGCGTGTTCTAAAATGAAGAGTCGAGTTTTTATTACAGCGTAGGAAGTATTTTAAAAAACGATAAATGAATAGATGACTTATCCTTATGGCGTAAAATATGGGCTTATTTTTCACTTTATCAGGCTCAAAAAACACGTTAGATTCAATTTTTACTTTCTAGTGGTTTTTAACGCATTTTTTATTCAACTAATAAATTATTTGTTAGTAAGTAATTTTTACGAACATGTGAAATATAATTTTTCAGCGACTTGAAACAATTTTCAGACTCTCTAAAAATAAAAAAAAATCACACATAAAATTTTTTTGGTCTTTGAATTCATAAAAATTGGATTTTTTTAAACTCGAGTTTTTCGAACTTTTTCTAAATATGGTAAGAGTAAATATTGACCTATAGTATTCAGGCTCGGATCCAGCAGGCGAGTCACCGAGAAAATCTCGGTGGGCCGTGAAGTATTTGAGCCGATTGAGGTAAAAATTGGGCCACTTTATTGTCCAAACTTTGATAAAAAAAAAAGAAATTATATAAATCCATAATTTGAAAAAAAAAGAAAAAATTGGAATGGGCCATTAAAAATGGAATTTCTCGGTGGGATGCTAAATTTTCCTATCTCTGGATATAGCCCTGATAGTACTATAATTTTTGTTGCCAACTATTCTATCACGTCATATTCCTCTTTACCTACTCGTCAATGATTTCCGAAAAAAAAAAAATGTCCATCACCCTATCAAATGATCGAGTGGAATGAAATAATTTTTTTTTGGGTGGCGTTTTTAACTGCTTTGGTTATTACGTCACCTCTAGAATGGTTGAATTTTAAAGAGGAGGCCACATCGTTGTAGAATTTAAGTAATCTAACATAATTAATTTATTCTTATGAACTTGAAGAAGTGCTCAAACTCTAAAGAAAAAATATTTAAATTTTATTTCTGAAACTAACACACTTTCAGTCTAGCATTCTTAAAATTACATAGTTCCTCTAGGCACAGCAGCTGCACATGACACGTAAATCGAGAAAAAAAATGTATTTGAATTTTTCTCCAGAACTTTTTGTTTAAAATTTCATCTATACGATTTGTTTGGCATTTTTTTTTTTTTTTTTTGAACAACAAGGAGCAAAATACTATACATTTCATTCCATGACATTTATTTTGTTCCTTGAAAATATTATTTAAAAAAAAAAATTAAATCCGACCCAACTGTTAATAGAAGGGTTTGACCCCAGAGTTTTTCATAAAATTTTCAATATATATTCTTCTTCAAGATTTGGTCCATCTTTAAGTCCATAAACCTTATTTTTAACAACCTCAAGAACACGATGAAAGAAATTATTTAACCAATTTCGTCCCATCCTATTAAACGGCTCACCCCTTTTTGAAAATAACAGGATATGAAAAGTCAGACGAAGTCATTAATGAAAAATATTTCATCAGAGTGGAACCTAAAAGGAAATTTTTTACGCGAGAAACTTCTTAATGTTCACCAAAGCGAAAATATTTTCCGGTAAACTTGCAAAAGTTTGTAATTAAATAAATATCCGAAGGGACCGATGCTTACAAAACAGTTTTATTTGGACGTAAATGTTTCTATCTCGGAAAAAAAGGATTGAAAATTGCGTAGGCATTTTAAACACGTCTCATTACGATGACCTTGGAAATGGAAATGCAATTACAGATGAATTGGATAGTGTGCAAGTATACAAATAAAATATTCGAAACCTGGTTGGAAATCTAACGAATAAATTATTTTTGTTTTTTATACTTTAAAAACCTCTTCGTAGCTTTCAATGTGTTTTTTTTCTGTTATTATTCATCTCGCTGATTCGAATCAGTGACGACTACGAGGTAAAGTAGTACAAAGTTTTTATCAACGATTAGGTTTCCTATGTGGGTTAAATTGCGTTCTATAATTTTTTTCTTTTTTAATTAACAAACCTGTAATTTTTGGTAATGATAATTCGAGCGTAGAAATTATAGTTTTTGGTGACAAACAACACGAACGCTTTCATTAATTTCCATCTTCCTAAAGTAAGATGCGAGTAACGAGCGAATTAAAGAACTACGAACTCGAGTTGAAAAAAATATAGCGATATCTCGCCATATCTTCTACATAATAACAGACTGTGTTGCTGTTTCATTTGCGACGTTGCCAAGTAGTTTATTTTTCGATAGCCATATGACTAGCAAACTAGCATACATCGTATGGTAATGCGAAAAAATACTCCTTCTTTCATACTGTTTAGCATACTGAAATAGTACAGGCAAAACGTTACGAATATTGAAAGATTATGCTCGTATTCATACGTACAATAAAATGAGTACTTCTCAGCATTCATCGACGATTACACCGTTTTTCGCAAAAATTGATTGGTAAATGAATAATTAAATTGGAACTTCTGTGTGTTCAAAACACGTATGCTAGGCTAATCTGGTGAATGATTTTCGTGCTTATTTCATGTATTTTTATCATTTATCATGAGTACATCCGCTGTTAGCGATAAAACACATTACAATTTCATTCGTATTGTTCCTCCATGATTCAAAATTTTACATCGACTTTGGAAATTAATTCTCTTCATTTTTGAATATATTTCATTTACTTCAATTGTCTCTGATATGTTGAAATTATACGAATAATTTTTCATCCATTAATTTTCGATTAAAAGCATTTCAAGGTTTAATGCATGAATCATGCGCAATATGTTGCTGGAATTTTATACGTATTGTTTTATCCTGGGTACGCTTACGAATTCGTCTTGATTTCTTTCGCTTCGCTGTATTTAGTGTATCTAGATCTACGAACGTATTATGCTAATCGATGAATAATATCAATACATTTTCGTATGTATAACAATTAATAAACGTATTATAGATCAAAGTTCAATGATTATTGATTATTGTTTGTTGAACTCGTGATAGCAATTTAGAGGAATAAAGGTGGAGAAAATTATTCATAGATGAATCATTTTTTTACCTATAATACCAATCCTATATTTCTATCTTCAAAAAATGTATGTGTTTATAAATACAGAAAGTCTTATCAGAATCGGTCTGGTTAGATCGAATGGTCGGAAATTTCCGATAGGCTAAGCCTAAATCGACGCTATTGTCGATGAGAATTTTTTTATTTTGATTTTTTCAAGTACTGCTGACAAGAGAAGGGCCAGAAGTGTGACACTCAGATTTCAACCAAACAAATATCATTAGAAAGTATATGCCTAAGGTACTTCACATATAAAATTTCACCTGCTTTAAATGATTAGAAGGGGAACTATGAATTCTTCAAATTTTCGAATATCTCATTTCTGTCTTTTTTTTGCTATAATTTTTATTCAGTGTTTCTCGAAGTTGAAAATCACATATTTTAATTTTGATTGCGTAAAGTTCAAGCTTTTTTTTTACCATTTATAATTTATTCATGTACGAAAAAATGGAAATTTAACAATGATGGGCCAAAAAAATTTTTTTCTGGGGTGTGGATGAGACTAAAATTTTCCGACCAAGAAGTAAACCGATTTGCCATTTTTTTTTTTTTGAAAAATGAATACAAAGGAAACACAATATGTCATAAACTGCATTTTAAATTGTCAGCTAATACAAAAAATCCAAACAGCAAATATTCCATTTTTTAACCATTTGCCGACTTCATCCAATCTTGGGAAGCGTAGTATACGGCACCCCCTCCCCCGCCATCATAACACTCTTTAAAGCCGTTCCTGACATTTAATGAGGTTTTCAACGATACATAAACTTTTTTCGTACGACTTTTCAATGTATTTTCATTTACTTGTAATTCTGTATTACTTGGCCGATTTTAGGGAAGGGGGATAGAGAATTGTTTTTTCAATTACAAATGTAATGAGCGGTAATAACCACAAGACTCTTTTTGGTACATATCAACTTTTTGGTAATTCTAAACAGTTTACTATCTTTCCCACGTGCCTTTATGGAACTGAACCCCCACCCCACCCACGCAGCAATCCTAAAACCAGCACTGCTGTATTAGACAAGTTTTTGAATTTTCATGGTGAAAAATTTAAGCATTGGAGTATTACAATTTCATCAGTCATTTCGAATCAGTTGATTGAAAAATTTTCAATTATTTCATGTTCCATTTTTTTCATAATTTTCAAAAAAAATTTAAAATAGAAATTTTAGAAAAAATTTATGAATATAAGGTAAAGTTTAAATTGAAGGTACTTTTTTTAAAACTTCCATCACCTGCTAAAAATTTTTTTTTTTTTCAATTGAAAATATTATTCATTTATATACCTTTACCATATGAAAATGGGTAGAAATATTTCTTTATACCTAAAATGTGCTCTTATCTAAAACGAAGTCTCAGCCGTAACAATTGAGAGTTAAAGATAAATATGAAAATTACTGGGAAAGAAGCAGATGAGTCACTTTTTTTCAACGATTAGCTTTGCAATTACGTATTCTGGTAAGCAATTCTATGTACATAAAATAGCGTGAAATATTCAAATTTTCTAAATTTGTAAAATCTCCTGATAAAAATCGTGCTTAAAGCGCAGATAAAGGTTTCAAACTCAAACAAATTCCGAACAATCAAGTCCACCACAGAATTTTGGTACACAACGTGTCAGACGTCCCGCAGGGAAGAAGTAGCCTTATGCCGTCTACGAATAGGCCATGCACGGATTACCCATGCTCATCTCTTTACAAAATCCCCACCACCCCTCTGTCAAACCTGCTCCATCCCATTAACAGTTCACCACCTTCTCATAGACTGTCCAATTTATAAAAATCAACGCTTACAATTTAACCTTCCACCTACCATACAATCCCTACTTAGTAATAACCAAACCACAATTATAAATCTCTTAAATTTTCTAAAATCTAGCAAACTCCTTTCCGAAATCTAAAAATTATCCATCCGTGCCTCTGGCCTCAGTTGCAGTATAAGGCACGTAAATGGATAAAAGTAAAGTAAGTAAGTAAGTGAAAACTTTAAAATTTGTTTTCCTCAAATTATGACGAAAGTTACTTGTGTGCTTCTTTCCTTGCACCCTTCATAGTGAAATATCATGCCTTTTAAAAATTAAAATGAACATTTAGTACCTCAAAACTTCCGATCCGTAGATTTTGACCATGAAAAAATTTTATGTCGTTTAACTGTGAATCAAATCTGAAAGAATTTTTTTAAGGAAGTCGAAAATACCTTCACCATCGATATCTATGATTCTAAAACATTTCCCCGAATTCGATTTCCCAAAAGAAAAAAAAACCGAAAGGCCATTTCCCCGAATTACTGTTTTCCCTAATACTAACCCCCCGAATCCAATCTCCCGAATCCAGTCCCCCGAATCTCTTTTTTCCCGAATACTAAATCCCCTAAACTTTTTTTCCAATTCTATGGAAAAATATTAAATTGATAAGGTGAACACATTGGTCTCATAAATTGATTTATATACTTATGAAACATAAATCATTGATGGCTTTATTATTCATAATAAACAATTCAGCAAAGTACCTATTCATTCATAATTATTAATTTTATACAAAAAAAAAATTAAAAAATATTCGGGAATTAATGCATTTGGGGAAATGGCTTTTGGGGAAATAGTTATTCGGGGAATTGTCCGTTCGGGGGTATTTCTATTCGGGGAAATGTCCGGGAACCATATCTACACTACTCAGTAAATTAACCCATGAAAAACCGAATATATTGAATTTCTTTTAAATGGCAAAATATTAAAGTTTTAATTTCAATTTTTCTCGACAAAAAAGTACATGGCAGTATTGTGATATTTCTAGGAATACAACTCAAGTAGTAAAATTATGTAAACTAATAGATAACAGGAATAGATTTCTTAAAAACCAGATTTTCTTTTCCCACACCACGAATTTTTCCTTTTTTTTAAAATGTCAGTTACGAAGTTTTATCACGCATGTAACACGAGTTTTATTCATGATAATTGTTTTAGGTATAGATGGTGTAGAGTTATTTTCAAAATATGTACATTCCCATCGGTATAACTGATTCGTAATAGTGACGTCACTATGGCTATGATTAATATTTGAAACTTTGTACACATCGTTTTAACGTACGAGTAGCTCTGATATTTTAAATTGAGAATATTGGATTTTGACTACAATTAATTTTTCAGTGGCTGAATATCAGTCTTAAGATTTGAAAACACAGCCTATTAGAATCCCTTGAAGATTTCCAGCAGATACAAATATTACCGTGCAGTTCCTTTTCATCTACCCTACCCTTAACCTCCTCTGACCTTCTCAAGCAGCTCTAATTTTCCATGATGCATATCTCTAGCCAGTGTAAAAGCAATAAATAAAAATTATTTGAATAATTTTCGTAATTTTTTAAAATTTCAAATTAACAAAAGAAAATTTAAACTTTTCTTGTTTATGGTTTGATGAGTACCTAGGTATAATTATGGGTGATGAGAAGAGCAAATTACTTTTTTTTAGGTTTGTTTTAATGGAGAATTGTACATCTTGAAAATTCTGCTTCCTCTCTCTCACACACTCTCTTTCTCTCCTTTCTTTCTTCATCTCTCCGTATGGATAAATTTGTAATGTATTCAACGTAAAAAATAATCAAATTCCACGTTACCCATTTCAAAGATTACAACATATATTCTTGATACTAAAAAAAAAAAAAAAAGAAGCAATAATTGAATAAAAATGCTGGTTCCCGCTCATTTTATTTTGTTGAGCGAGTGAAAGGAATTCATGAAATTACCTTTCTCGAAACTCTGTTACCTGCCAGATAGAATTTTTTTCAAACGAATTATCAACCATTAGGCTTCCAAATACACGCGAAATTTTCAAACAACTATTACCAGCGTTGTATTTGCATGTTAGAAAAAATTGTTTATTTACACTACCACAACGATAACTTAGCTACGTTTGTTACATAAAGAATATGTAATAGGATGACGTAACGTTGATTTTTTTCTAGCGCTCGAGTCATTCAAACATTATTAATGAAGAGTGGAAAAAAATTCTATCATCCTTGATTGAACATTCGATAGATAAAAAAATCGACCTTGAAAATAAAATAGCCGGGGCATACCTATAGTACTTTTTTCGCATCATGACGTGGGGTAAACAAAATCCGGCGATTAACCGGTTCTCCACGATGCGTAGTATCGATAAGAACGTTATCTAAACTTTTCTTCGAAGGTGCTCGTAGTAATAGGGTAATTATTCATTTTCATTATAATACCTACGCCTGCCGAATAGAGGAGAAATAATACAATATGAAGAGTGAAAAGAGTTGCGTCTTAAAAATCGAAGGTCATATTTGTTGTTGTTTACCAACGGACGACGCGAAATTGGGATTTTTCTCATTCATGTACTTTTTCTTTTTACGCTCTTCAATGTTATTGTGGCGTGTCAATAAAACGTGAGTAATACCATGCTGGGCGGGATACATCAATCGGATATTGGAATATGGGAATTCATGGAACGCGAGGTATGGAGTACGAATATATATGGGGATTTCTTCTTGCCAGCGGTTTATGGAGAATTGTTGATAGTTGCTAGAGTAAATACCCGTCGCTTTGAAGTGTCGGATTTTTAAAGAAAAATTCTTCCTCATGCGTAAAAAGTATAGAAAATCTGCGTTTGTAATTAGTCCATCAATTAACGTCCGTCTGTTTATCGAAAATTTTTAGTTCAAGATTTTCTATACATTGAATATCAAAATCGTATGTAGCTTATTCAGTTAAGAAAAAAGGCCCTATGCAGTTATGCCACAGTGGATGAATTTTTAATGGAGTCTTGTTGAGACTTGCAGTTAACCTATTAACCTCATTACACCCACATACAGTAACGAGACTAAAAACACCTAACGATCGCCATTAAAACCAACTGAAAAGTTTAATTTAGGAAATGCAGTACTTTTTGCCACCAACGTCATATGAGCTCGTACTTATTCAATTTAAATGATTAGAGGCCCCTTAACAATTTCATAAATTTTAATACATCCGTCATTTTGGGTAATTCCATCTTAAAATTAAGCTATCATATTGTCGTTTTGAACTGACTTTTCACACGAAAAGTAAATTTTATTTATTTATAATACATTTTGTTAAAGAGATATGAACAGTTCATAAAGTTTTCTAACTCCATTTACCCACATTTTGAAAATTTCAATGGACCGCCATTTTGAGTCAAATCAGAATTTAAATATGTTGATAAAATAATCAGATATTTTTAATTTTTCATTAATGCTTATACATTTCTCGCAAATTAAAACTGAATCAATCAATTTTAATAATTTTATCAATTGGTTACAATAAATAAATTAAAAAAAATTATTTTTTATATTAATGTGATTTCAAGTTGACAATAAATAACAAAAAAAAACAACAAATAATGTTTCATTTATTTTTATTCAATAACCCATCTTCCTGCTCTTCGAAAACACGTCCTGTGAAGATAAATATGATAAATTACAGTTCTTCGCTTGTTCCTAGTCATCATATGAGCCAAAATTTTTGAATTTTAAGCTATTTGAAGTTCTTAAGCGTTCTTCAAATATTTATCATTCGCCATTTTGTATCCATTTTGACAGGAAATTCAAAAAGTCATATATTCTGATGTCCAAGTAACTCTTCATACAAAGTGTGAGAGTTTTAAGTCGATTTGATGAGATATGGAAGATTCAAAAAATTGTATGACTCAAAACTTTTTCAAAGAGCTGTTTGTTGCTCTAACTCCCCTCTAAATTCACGTACGAAACTGAAATTTACATATGTTGGTGTCCTTATCACACTCTATTTTATGGCATAAAACTGAAAAATGTTGAGATACTTGGGGTCTCTTTAAACTACTTCAAAAATCTGAATAAGCCGCCATTTTCAGTCAATTCAAAAAAAAACGTAAGCAGCCATACCATATTACTATAGCTGAATTTTTAACCGGGGCTTGTTCAGGTTTGAAAATAACTTTGCTAAACCTTTCATAACTACAAGCCACACGCAATACCTAGTCTGAAAACCCCTACCCAACCGTCCCAATATTTCCAAAACCACACTTGAATTCAGAAAAAAATGTGGTATTTCTTGCCATTCGATAATTATTTGAACACATAATTTCTCAAATTATGAGTACTTGAGGCTTCTCAAATTAATTTCGAAAGCGGTTTTTATTGCTCTAACTCCCTTCCAAATTCACTTGGGAAGCTAAATTTAGAATAAGTTAGTCATTTGAGCTCATTTCATTATAAGACACCGCTATAAAAAATTTTCGACATCTCGTGTACCCTCACCATATTTTGAGGTAGATAAATCGGTCACAAAAATTTGAAAACAACGAGGTAAATTAAATATTTGAAGTTATATTTTTTAATAAGAGAATTTAGCGCTTAGAGGTGCGAAGATCAATTGGTCGCACTGTATACGTGCGAAGTAAAGAAATTTGTTCATTTGTCATAAGACAATAAATGATCTGAAACCCAAAGATATGAAGACATCTCTCCCTTCACTCTTTCCCCCACCATGTTGGCTCTAATAAATACCCTTTTTATTGTAAAATTAGCTAAGATTCTGGTTTCAGAATAGCCAATCTAGTTAATATAAGGTATGCGAAAAATAAATTACTCTTGATTTTCAAAACTATCCACTCCAGGAGGCTCAGACGCTTCTCATTTTCCTATTCATTTTACTCCCATGACATAATTTCCTATTTCGAATTCTCGACGTACCCAGGGATACGCAACTTTGAACTGAAATGAAACGAAATCACGTGTTCATTTGAAATCAAAAACACCAATTTATAACACACGTCTGGAATTTGTGATTTTCTTGTTATGCGTACGTGACTTCGGAAATTTACAGAGAAGAATTGTTCTCCCAACTGGAGAGGTAAACAAGAGAAAAATGAAGTTTACAAATTACAATATAGATTATTAAAGGTATACCATCAACTATGACGTATTTACGTGACGTCGTTTGGCTAAAAAAAAACAAGAATTTTTGGAAATATTGTTCAAACTGGTTTTCCAATTCTTTCAGAGTCACATTGAACCTTTATTAATGAACTGACGCAGTGGTCGTTTTGTTTCCAGCGTGTTCGAATTTTGGCGCAATTGGTAGAATTTACGTTATCCTCGATAATTTTCGTTTGGAGGCGTTGTCATTCGAAATTTAACTGGTTTTTTATCGTTTTTTAATACACATGTGAGTTGTGGTTACTCGAATGAAGTTGAATTCCTACTCCCCTTTCTAGTGATTATTATGCGTCGAAGTTTGCCAACATTGATGTCTGTTAAGCATAAATTCGCAATAAAGTTATGAATTTCTGGATAAATCTAGCTCCTCATACTCTCTACGCTGAATAAATCTTGTTACGCCTCTTGCCTAGAGCTGTACACGGCGTAAAAGAAAAAAATTCGAAATATATATTTAAATTTTTTTTTTGTTTTGCAAATGCAGTGAAAAATAATTTAAGAAAATAAATTAATAAATTCTCAAATTAATTTAGTAAAATTTTTTACCATATTTTACCAAATTTGAAAAATAAAAAAAATTGTTTGAAGAAATTTTCTCATAAATTTTACCTATTTTAAAAAATATAATTCGTTCGAATATTATCGAACGAATTGTGTGCAATCGAGAAAAATAAAAATGTGTACAATAGATAAAGGTCACTCGTCCAATATACCAAGATTTATTTTTTAAAGCTGTCATTTTAATACCCCACAAATAACGGAATCCAGTCGAGAAAAGAATGAACACCGCAATAAAATATGCAAAAATACATCACCACCATTTCCTACTTCGTATCGCCCAAGTAAATGCTTTATTAAGTAAATTTACGTAATAATGTGATGCAATTTTACCTTGACGCGGACTTTTGGTATGTTTATAGTTAATTGAAATATACGCCGATGTCCGTAATAGTACAGCTGATTCTATACCTGCACCTTGTGTACACCGTTGATGAACACCTTTAATAATTGCGTGCTAGGAATACGTTAATAGTAGGAAATACCCGCGCGCATTTCACGTTACACACGTTGACAATTTTTACACGAAAAAATTTATAACCTATAGCGCTCTCTCAAGAGCCTCAGTAGAGCCCCTTTACCCGATACTTATACAAATATGGTTAATCATTTGAAAACCGATCGTCGCTTCTGAGCTTCAACCTTGAATATATATGTAGCTATACGTGTTAATTATCACTATTATACTTGTAACGTATACAAATGGTTTTAAAAAATAATACTCGGTTATTTAACCATATTACAACTGCGAGGAGAATTCGCGTATTATTCGACCTATCTATTGAAAATTTAAACGAACCATGCGCCACGATTAATTATAGAATGCAACGATGATATGATTTATCGTCGATTCGTATTCTTTTTTTTCATCTACGTACACGAGTACCTATTCTATATAATTATAATGCATTTATTCCAACTGATATAGCCGTATAAGAAGTTACCAAAAGAACAAAAAGCAACGGAGTACACGTGGATATCTTAGCAAAATATAGGGTTATATATCCAAGTCAAGGGTAAACATTTTTCAATTTACAGTTATACATCCTTCAAACGAACAAAAAAAAAATTTACCGCGTCATTGATAAAACGTAGATTCAAAATTTATTGTGAATTTTAAAATGAAATTCTTTTGTAGGTTCGCATCTCAGTTCTCGAGTGATAATTAAGCTTAACATTTATACGTTGCTACAAAAATAGATATTTTTTACGAATATACCCGTGGCGATTGAAAAATTATAATTATTATTTTCATAGGTATTTCTATACGCTTTTGTATGAAGGAAGGTTTTTTTTATGAACGTTAATTTAATGTATCAATGTTATTTTTTCATCGTACGATTTTTGTTTCACGTGGAATAAATGAGCCGGTATCATGTGTGCCATGAAGTACGAACTGAAGTGTGATTAACTGATATGTTACCTAACGCTACACAAAGGAATAAGTGAAATAACCATGTTTTAATATGTTTTATAAATGAAATAGCCGCGTTAATTCGGATTATTGGAAGACTCGATAGTGTATACATTTTAAATGTACAGTTAGCTGAATACCTCCTCCTCCCTCTTCGTTACTTTGGCACCCTATTACATTACGTTATAATTGAACATTGAGCTAACAGAATTTTAATTTCAAACCATAACACCGTCTCACCATCACTTTTACATTTAGTTGAAGCTCGACATTTTTTCAGATAAAAGAAAATACTTTTTTAGCTCACAAAGAGATAGATCGGAGTTCTTTTCTCGCTTTGTAGGGGATTTTGTGCATAAAATGGATTAGACATTTCTTACAGGAAATTATACTACAGTCATTTAACTTGAAAATGATTGCTATTACAGTCTGGTAGATTTGGGTGAGACGGGTCGGGAGAGGGTGAGGTCTTCAAATCTTTGCGTTTTAGAACATTTGTAATGATCTAGGAAATGTTCAACTTTTTGGTATGCATATGTGTTTTTTAGGCCATGCGTGGCACAGGCGGGTATTCATGAAATTCACTCAAAACTTGATGAGAGACTCTTCTTAGAAATGCAAAAAAATTACTTTTTTGTTTTTCTGATAAAATTCAAAATGGAGGATCACTCAAATTTTGAGAGAGGCTTGAGAAAGGGAAAATCGCTCAAATTTTTCGTTTTTGATCTCATATGAAAGAGTGAGTTACGGACACTAACATATCTAAATTTCAACTTCCTAAGTATACTTTGAGGGGAGTTAGAGTATAAAACAACTTTTTGAGGAAGTTTTGAGTCATGAAATTCCTTGAATCTTCCATACCTCCTCACCAAATCAATATAGAAAAGTCAAAATTTATGTGTGGGCTTAGTTCATGACCAGAATATGACTTGTTGAATTTGGATCAGAATGGATACAAAATGGCGGATTATCGAAATTTGAGTTGAGCTTGAGGAGCCTCAAATTATTAAAAATGTAATTGATATGAAGTCATGTAATTATTGGAGATAAGAAGTATACCATGTATCTAATTCATCTCCATACATGATGTTGGAGGGGAGAAGGAGGGGTCATCTACCTTAAAATGTGGTGGGAATATATAAGTAGTCGAAAATTTTTTATTGCGATGTCATATGATTAAATGAGCCCAAGTGACTAACCTATTCCAATTTTAGCTTTTCAAGTGCATTTGAAGCGTTTGAAGGGGAGTTACAGCAAAAAATGGTTTTTGGAGGGGAAATAGCAGCAAGGAATTTCATACATCTCGCATATCTCTTTACTATATTCGCTCAAAAGGGTCAAATATTGTATGAAGGGTTAGTTAGGGACCAAAATATAAACCATTGAGTTCGAATCAAAAATGGCTAAAATTTAAGGTAGGTTTGAGGAGCATAAGTAGCTAAAATTTGAAAAGCACTGTTTTTGTAATTCTTTTGGACAAAACCTACCACATATTATGTGAAATTAAACTGTTCGGGTGTTCTTGTCAAGTTTACAATTTTTACTATTTTAATTCAAATTTATGTTCTCAATTCTCGCGACGAAAACAATTTTCCACGATTTTTATTTATATTTGAATAGATGAAGAAAAATTAATTTCTTTTTGAAGTTCAATCATTTTACATCGCTGTTGAGTTTTGGAAAATTTTGTTAAATTAATTTTTATTTTTGACGTAAGTACAAAATGCCAGGCGGGAGGGGACGTGGAAGATCCCCTACTCGTTGGGTGAACCTCGTCCGGAAGAGAACGGGAGCAGTGACAACTGCGGCAGCCATGGCACAAAAACGGGAAGAGTGGAGAACATTCATCGCATTGGGGTCAGAACAGTCGGGATCGACTTGGACCGAGGAGAGAGAGAGACAGATATAATATAAATTGCCACTACGTTCAACTGGCAACATACAGCGCTGTTGAAAGCTCCTCAAGTATACAGCAAATTCTTTAAATATTAGCAAATCCTTCAAATTACATATTTATACTGACGCCTTTAATTACGAAGACTATTACATCAGTGTGATCTTGTATATTGTTCAGTGGTTTTGAAAGTTTTAGGTATAGAAGGATTTTGCGAATTAAATGAGTATCACTTGAAATAGTTGTTTCCACAGATTTAGGAATGTTCGGATATTTGTGAAATTGTCGTACGTAAATTAAATAAATGAATTAATTCCATTTTCATCAAAAATGCTTCTTTTGGTTATACAATCGAGACAGGTGATTTTTTTTTTCTAATTTTTTAGTGGATTTGGTAAAAAAATTTTAAAGCCAGGCCTGAGATTTTTTTGACTTGGTACCAATTTTAGCTTCCCGTTCTTCTTGGCCCTGTACACGTTAATGTAGAGTGTGTTTTGGGCACTAGTATTTTTTTTAAACTAAGTATGTATACGTATATTTTGGTAAGGTAATTGACCATTTGGCGCTGTTCCATTCATGTTTATGTCTACGAGTAACCATTTTATTCGAAAATCAACTCAAAAGGTCTAGCCATTCTAATTTTCACATTCGAAAAAATACTTTGTTCTTATTGTCACGACTAAATAAGACCGACTTCTATACCAGCATCTTGCACAAAGATACCGAATCTTACAAAAATTTCCTCATTTCTCAATACATCAACGTCTCAGATGAATGAAGCGCCATTCTACGATCATGCAGTTCAAGAACCTCATCGATAATAGATTGGAAATAGTATTGCTTTATATAAAATATTATACAAAGAATTGGCGGTAAAAGAAAACAAACGTTCACCAATAAATAGCAGACACTGGAGGGATGAGTGGCGAATATGATAAATTATAAAGAAAAGGTAATTTGTCTCTTTGGTAGTTTTAAACGGCGTTATAATAGCCATTAGAGCGAAGCGTATGTTGACCTTTGCATGGGTGTATTTGGGTAACCTTTTCAGGTAGAGATTTTTAAACCAACTTCGACCGCTATTATTTATGAACATTGGCTCCGCAACGCTTTCACGTGGAAAAGCGGCATTTATCGTGTAACATTTTAAAATTGACGACCGCAATGTGTTCACCTAATTTGACAAAAAAATGTCGGCCTTAGGTTTCACTAAAGCAACGCAATCGAGACAATAAAAAATTCATTGTGATTTTGAAAACATTTTTATTTTTCGAGTGTTTGAATGGGCATCTTTTTAAAGCGGCGACATTGCATAGAAACGCTAGCCGGGTCGATGGACCTTTTTCTTTCTTACAATGGGTCCTTCGAACGGTGATTTTACGAGTAAAAGCGTAGCATTGCCACCTGGATATGGAGGTCAATCGCTGCCTTTAAAAACATCGCCATCGCTGTCCACTGTCCAGCCCCTCCAGGTACTCGTGTGGTGAGTGTACTTACCTTTGCATAATGCCAGTTGCATATACGATAGAAAAAATTTATATTTTTTCTCCGTGGACTTTCTCTGATTACCATCTAACTTGGTGTGCCGTTAAAATGTTATAGAGAAACCACCCTCGAATTTTCATTTTTATAATAGATTTAGAAATCTAACTATGTGCTTTTGTTACGTCATTCTTCCAATAGGTTATTCTTCTTTAATTATGAATTTCGAATAGCGTGAAATTTATCCTTTGTTGGCTTTTGATTTTATTCTTTGTATGGTATTACGGTAATCGAGATGCTGCGAATTCTTTACTCGATGGATTTTTTCATTTAATGTCCAAAAAAAATCTCATTGTATTTTTACACTTTGTAAGATATGGTCTATTTTTTGTAACCAATTTCCGTTCAACTTAAGTTTTGAAAAGGTGGTTGAAAGGAATGTATGAGGAATGAACTCAAGGAAACCCTAAATCAAAATATCAATTATTTCAACCCAGTGTGCTCATTAAAGAGGGGAAGTGTTCAAAGGGTGAAAATTTGGTTCTGCAAATACTCCGTAGTGGCTATAGAGATCACTTTTTCAATAAAACACATCTTGAAGATATAAATTATGCAATGTTCCCAACCCAATCTCTGCTTCATTATGCTCAACCTCTTAGTAAACGTAATTTTTCGTTACAAATTACCAAACAAATATAATTTTTAGGCACGTTTGTCAAGAGTATCATCCTAAATAGCATATTAAAATATCCTTTCATTTAATCTCTAATACGATCATAAGGGACATAAAACCGCTCTCAAAATGGGTTTTTGACATATATCTCACTGAATATGGCACCTAACGAAAATTAATTATGAACAAAATTAATCTATTTTCAATTTTGAACAAAAAAGTTCTAATCATTTTTTTTGGATAAATGCTTCCTAAAAGAGAAAAGCCTCTTATTCGCTCATTTTTCAAACTTGGTGATTCTTCGTATTCATTTAAATATTATTTTCGCATTTATCTAGGTAAATATGAAGTTGAGGAAAAAGAAAGAAATGTAAGCAGCCACGGCGCATAATTGGAGCTGAATTTTTAACAAGGGCATGTTGAATTTTCTTTTCTCATCCCATTTGAGATAGGCTGTACCTAATAGCTATCATTTTTAATTACAAGCTCAACTAAAAAAGTGAAGGAGAAATTATCAAGAATGGAAATAATATTGTTTTGCCTTCAAAAATGTTGATGATTATTATTATATAATTACATAAAAGAAAAAAACACACGTTACCAGTCATGCCGCATTACTGAACCTAAGTTCTTAGCTGGGGTGTTCAGGTTTGGAAATAATGTTGCTAACCCTTTCATGACTGCAGGCCACACCCAATACCAAGTTTGAGAACCACTACCCTGTTCCTTCCAAAACCACTTAAGAAGTCATATTTAGAGCAAATGTAGTTTTCCTTGCAATGCAATCATCATATGAACACATAATTATGTATTTTCCAAATAATATGTATTTGAAGCTTCTCAAATTAACTTCAAATTTTTACAATCCACCATTTTGACTCAAATTGAAGAGGTCATATTTTGGTCATCAACTAACCCTACACATTAAGTTTGACCTTCTTAGGTCTATTTGGTGACGTGACATGGAAGATTCATGAAATTTCTTGAAGCAGTTTCCCCTACAAAAGCGTTTTTGGTTCCAACTCCCCTCCAAATGCACTTGGGAAGCTAAAATTGGAATAAGTTAGTCAGTTGGTCTCATTCCATCATGTGACGCAGCAAATAAAAAATTTTCGACAACTTATGTATTCCCACCACATTTTAAGGTAGATGACCCCTCCTTCTCCCCTCCAACATCATGTATGGAGATGAATTAGATATATGGTATACTTCTTAACGCCAATAATCATGTGACTTCATATCAATTACATTTTTAATAATTTGAGGCTCCTCAAGTTCTACTCAAATTTCGATAATCCGCCATTTTGTATCCACTCTGATCCAAATTCAACAAGTCATATTCTGGACACGAACTAAGCCCACACATAAAGTTTGACTTTTCTAGATTGATTTGGTGAGGAGGTATGGAAGATTCAAGGAATTTCATGACTCAAAACTTCCTCAAAAAGTTGTTTTATGCTCTAACTCCCACCAAAGTACACTTAGGAAGTTGAAATTTGGATATGTTGGTGTCCGTGACTCACTCTTTTATATGAGATCAAAAACGAAAATTTGAGCGATCTGCCCTTTTTCCAGCCTCTCTCAAAATTTGAGTGATCCTCCATTTTGAATTTTATCAGAAAAACAAAAAAGTACTTCTTTTGCATTTCTAAGAAGAACCAATCACCAAGTTTTGAACGAATTTTGTGAATACCCGCCGGCGCTACGCCTGGTGGGGGAGCGAAAATAAATATAATAACATGAAGTTGTGCATTTGCCAGATGATTACAAATGCGCCTACCCTACCCCTATCTCCCTTTCCATAAGAGGTGCGCTGTAATAGCTATTGTTTTCAAGTTAAAACAGAATTTTTATCGGTTTCGTAGGTTTAATTGGGTGGAAATCATGACGCTTGGTGTTGCGTTGAAAAAAAAAATGTTTTATCATCAGATATTCTAGAAAATTCTCTGAAAGTTTGAAGGTTTCAAATGTATGGTGTCCAGTATGGACCGTATTTTTTAGCTAAAAAGCTATTTATAAAACCATTGTATTTTTAATTTTCTATAAGAAAGGTCTAATCGATTTTATTCGTAAGATCCACTAGAAGTCAAGAAAACAACTCCGATCTCTCCCTTAGTCTGGTGGAAGAAAAGAAATGTCTTTCAATTGCGATGAAATTATTTTAATATGAATGTTGTTCTGTTTAAGTTGTATGTGCATATTGTATGTTTTGATCCACCAGCGACTAGTTGAAGGGTAGACATTTTCAAAACAATCGTTGATTTACGCCATTTTTCCGCCAGAAAAGATGTAGGAGGAACGCAAAACAACACTTCAAAGGTGAAGTTCGATATGACTAATCATCTTTACCTAACCATTTTTATCGTAAACTTCGTATTTATCGAAATAAATGCGAAATGAATATCACCGCGCGTATAATGCACTTTTTTTGCTCAACGAAGCATTTTTCCGTAAAAATGATAAGAACTTTTTTTGTTCAAAATTAAAAATGAATTAATTTTGTTCATGATCAATTTTTCTTTAGGTGCCATATTTGCTGAGATATATGCAAAAAACCCATTTTGGGAGGAATTTTATGCTCCTTTGGAGTCATACTTGAGACTAAACGAAAGGAAGTTTTAATATTTTATTTAGGATGATACTTTTGATATATGTGCCTAAAATTGCATTATTCTGGTAATTTTTAGAAAAAAATCACGCTTAATTAGCATAAAAGAAGATAAAATAATGGAATGTTTAATAGAAACTACTACATGAATTTTATTAATCAAAAATGAAATAATTAAAAAAAATCTATTTTTGAAATACATAATATATATATAAAAATTAGTAATCGATAATTAAATTTATTTAAGTATATTAATCTATAAAAAAAAAACTAATTTTTAAATTACCTATTCAGATTAAAAAAGGTGCCTCATAGCGCAATTGTAAAGTTAGAGGCATTGCATTATTTTTATCCCTGAGATGACTTTTATCGAAATAGTTGATGCTAATGGTTATCACTTAGAAGTACTTATGAGACCAAATTTTCACCCTTTAAGAGCCTCCACCCTTACTGTGCTCACTTTAGGTTTTGAACATTACTTATTTTGATTCAGGGCTTCTGTCTGCATTTTCCATATGTTATTATTACATATTACTTGTATTATTTTTCTCCATGTGCAGTGTACTGCTACTAGGCCATAGGTGCGAAATAGATAGAGGAACTAAATTTTGAAAAGTTATGATTTTGCAGAAATTGTATTATGAATTGTAGTTTGTTCGGATCATTAAGTATAAGTACCTCTTGAATGATTCAATTCGTTAAAACGATCTAGAAGGTTGAATTTAATCTTTTAAACTTACCTAAGCCAAATTCGATTATTTCTCAAGGTTAATAAATGGCCCAAAACGGTGAATTCATCGGCAAATTTCTCAATTATTTTCGTCCAGCTTGGCGCCATTTCACCGAGATTAATAAAACCGCTTCATTTTTTAGAAATCGATACGAAAAATTCAAATTATCTGAGATGACCTTGATGTATCTTTTAGTTAATTTGTTTACACAATTCCATCAAAATTTCCTCGCAATCAGCTATCAACTTTAAAATCAACCCGCACCTGTTGCTCTTTTGTTAATCGAGCGAATTTTTCTTTCGCTGTTCGATTTTCAATTTGAAAAAAAAACCGCTATAATTACAAACGACGAATGAAAAGAAATAGAAATTAATCGGTTACCGTAAAAACGCATTTGACCTTGTTTATTATGCATCGAATTCGCGTAGATTAATCACACGATGACGCGATTTTCTTTTTTAAATTTTAATTGGCTATTTTTCGCGCTTCGAAAAATCTACGTTTACGTTAGCTTTTGTAATCTACGCGAGCTTATCAAATAACGAAAATCATTAAACATGCGTCAATTAGCGTGAGTAATGAATGGAGAAATAGAAAATTTCAATATTTGCAAAACATTCGTATAGATTTGTACGTTGTGCATTTGTATTTTTTATTTTATAATACGAACTTAATATTCGCGTATTCATTCGAGAATTTTTTCTCTCTCCGTAATTGAAGTGTATCGAAAATGATTCAGTTTAATTACGATTTACGAATACGTGATGTGAGGTGTGAGTTTACGTCATTAATTGTTCGCTATCGTTGCCCTGGTAGGATCTATTGTGAAAATTTCATTGTTTTTAAACCCCGAGGCGTCTTACCTCGTACGTCAAATAAGCTGGAAAAATTTACATCGCTCGTCGACCTTCTGCAATGTCAATTATAATATGACATCGGTGTAATTTATCCGATAATTTAAATTAATTTATTTGCACTCCAGTATCGATCAATTGAGAACTACACCTGGTTGACGAAGTTAAAAAATCAAGTCTTTTGGTCTTGATTTATCAATTGACACTTTCTTTAAATTGAAATTATCATCGATACTTTATATGGCAGATGATGAAAATGTAAAATACGTTCGCAAAAAGTTTCGTAAACATTTTCTAAACTTTATTATCTCAATTGCTCCGACCACCTGTGAAAATTTCGTTGAAATTTACGTTCTCTTTTAGTCACGCATATTTCAGCTACGTGTACGTTGAAAAAGTTGTCTATCAGAGAGGTAAAAGGCGTTCGCGTATTTCAAATGACGTCATTACAGGAAATTTTTCCATCATTGACTCGCAAGTAAAGGCGAATAAGACGCAAAAAAAGCTAATTTGGATTTCGGGTTACGCAATCTGAAAATATATTTAATTTTATTTACGTCTTAATAGAAAAATAAGAGATGTTTTTTTTCCAGGGAAAACTTCATGCTTTCAAACAGAAATGAAGTAATTTACGATAGAGTCAATATAATATGTATATTTCTCATTCAAAAAAGGCTTTTAGATTTTTCGAATATTTTTCTTTTATGCATATAATTTTTTTTATTTTCAAGTAATTAACTCTTCCCAATAAACTACTTATTTAAATATTTTTAAATAGGTTTGATTTTTTTTTTAATAAATTAATTTTTTCCAATTAAATTTTTTTTAATTTAAAATATGTACATTTTAAACATATTTTTTCTCTTAAGTCCTAAAGGGCTCAAAATGAAATTCATACGATACATGTTTGAAAAGTGGGTTGAGAAATCTTGAATCAAACAAATTATCGGTTAAAAATTTGTTTTGCCTTTGAACGACATAAATTGTAATTTTTGAATTGAAAAAATTTAATTTTTGAAAACCTTGACCTTATTTTGCAGGTGTTTACATTGACTTCTTAGAACAGAATTTTTTTTACATTTGCCGAGGGTCATTTGACTGCTACTTTTCCTTCGCCTCCTCCATTTTGAAAAAATCAAACTTCAAACCACTCCAGAAGGCAGTGACGTGGCAAGAAATTTTCCGCTGCGAGGAAATTGGTATCGGGCCTATGCTATATTATGTATGTATTTTGTTGCCATATCGCTTTAACTCCCCTTCCCCTTCTACTCATTCTGAACAATATGAGCATAAAAAATAAAAATAAAATGATATCATATTAATAATATAAGTTTTTTCTTTCGTTCTTGATTAAAATTAAATTTTAAATCGAAATTTGTCTTCCATTAAAGCTCCACTCCCCCTACCTACGCCATTGCTAGAAGGATAGAAGGTGCTCATGATTGTTAAAATTTATTGTTATAATATTTTTAATTAAATTAATTTTTTTCAACCAGTTTTAAATACAGTTTTTGAATGTATGTATATTGTATATATTTTTTTTTCACTTTTACCCTCCACCCCCTTTCCAAATTCACTTGAGAAGCTGATATTTGAACTGTCGGTAATTTAAGCTCACTCTGTCGTATGAAATCATAATCGACTATTTTCTACCTTTCGTTTATCCCAATCAGATTTTGATGGCAATGACCTCTCTCTCCCTTCCCAGAATCGTCTGTAAAGTTGCATTTGAGATATTGTACTCTTATTGTCCCTAATAATCAATCCATATTTATCAAATTTAAGGTATATGAGGCTCCTCAAGACTTCAGTTATTTTCAAATCAAGTTGAATGAGTCATATTTTGACTTTTAACTAATACTGTATTCAATTTTCAGTTGGTTTGGTGAGGGAATAGGGGAGATTTAAGAAATTTTTAGATTAAAAACTTCCTTAAAAAGCAATTTTTGCTCCAACTCCCTCGAACACAAATTCAATTAGAAAGTTGAAATTCAGGTATGTTGATGTCCTCATTTTATTCTATCATGTAACACCGTGATGAATAGTTTTGAAGCTTTGGGATCCCCACAGTCCAATATTTAGTAAATCATTATTATAAGTGAAATCATAAATTTGAAGAAAGGACCTTTAAATCTCACAAGAATAATTTTTAACCAAATTCTGAACGATTTTCATGCTCAACCATTCGCGTTGTGAAGTGGCAAAAAATATAAAAAATATATACGAGTATGTGAAAAGATTGGATTTTTGAAATCTGACTACAAATAGTTCCAAGACATTTTTTGACTCCATTGTAAAGTTACTTACTTTAAATTTTTCCCCTTTGGAAAAAAGAATAGTAGATGTAAAGAGTTCGGAGTTCAAAATAAATCAGTTTCATCTTTTGCAATAAATATAACGCTTGAAACAAAAAAATTTCTGATATGTTCGTAGTTCCTTCTCTCTCTTTCCCTCAAGAAAAAATCATGTTATTAAAATTAAAATATCATTAACAATGTTTGAACTTCTTGTATTTTAAATATCAGTTTAACACCCATAGGTGTTGGCTTGTTGTTGTGATACCTTATAAAAAAATAGGTTATTATGTATTTGAAATGTTTATTTTTTCGTACAAATGGAAATTTTGATTCACATCGCTACACGTACACGTTTACGGCGAAGCCGATGATAAATAGATTATTTTTCAATTCCCTCCGCTTGTGTATTTTATACGCTCGTAATAAAAACCCAACAACGGTATTTTAAATTTGCTAAAATTACTTCGCCATGTTCCATATTCATCTGACTCGTATAAGTCTGACATTCTTTGAAAACTTAAACATAACGGACTTCGTCGTAAATGGAATATAAACTGCAATCGCGCAAAAAACGTAAACAACTTTTCCTCAGTATAAAAGTAAACCTTCCATGTTTCCAGTCGATCAGCAGAAAAACTTTCAAATAACATGCAACGCGCTGGCGGGCGCCATTAACGACACCGCCGTGTCGCGAATAATTATTAAATTATTTTGACGAACAGATCGTCCGAAAATGCCGCGTATAGGGTTCATTAAACGAACTAATTCCTCTTATCCGCCTACCAGTTATTGTTTTCCCTTTCGCTACATCGCCTAAAATTATACAGCGAACATTAAAAACTTCCAGACTGGTGGTCTCGATTTATTTACCAGTAATGTAAATATTCTAGAATTTTCTTGCTTTGGTTTTCGGCGCATACGTCGCTTCCGATTAACATTGTATTTTATGTGACTTGAGAAACTGTTTGAAATTTAACAGATAAGTTCGATTAAACAAATCGATTCCTTTAATTGCTACACCGTTTGGTAACTGGATGAATATGCATATGTCATAATATTTATTTTGTTAGGTAGGTCAGAATACAAGTTCATATCGTGTTTACTTTTTATTTGATAAAATCCAGTTTCATATGGTCGGAATAAAGACATTTTGCAATACGCATATTCTAAAGTGCATATGATTTTTTTCTCCATCTTCGTAATATTTGGTTATTTAAATTTCAAGTTGATACGAGCTAAAATTTATCTGATGAGGTATTAGTTCGAGCGCCTTTAGATTGTGGAAGATAAATATAATACTCGTACAATATTATTTCAACTTTTTTTTTATTTCTGTAATAAAATTGACCTTGTTCTCTTGATTTTTTCACTTAATTACTAACATTAAACTAGAACCACATATTTTGAAATAAAGAATTGAAAATTATAATTTTTTAGCAATAATAATAATTATTAATGAAAATTGAAAGGTCATGACTAAGATTTTATGCTGTGAATTGTTCATAAGTATCTTCTCTATATTGCTCATCCAGTCGATAATAAAAAGAGGAAACCTTTACAATGTAAATTTTTTTCTACCTAATTTACATAGGAAAATGTTGTTTTGGTTTTCTATGAAAAAGCAAGATATTACAGGCTACATCTTCTGGGAAGGGGACAGCAGGATAGCCAGGACTTCTTCAGGGAGACTAAAATCATTACAAAATAATTTTTTTAGCACTTTTCCTATGTTTTTCGATATTTTTTTGAGAATTGGAGTAAAATATGTGATATACATTGACTGGAAAATTTTTCAGGAATTTAGAATTAATACATAAAACTAGTGTTAAAGAGGAAGCCATGCCCCCTTTACCCCTTCACTTAAAGGAGAAAGAAGTTTTGTTTAACAGGGTGGAACTTTATATTTCTTGCATACTTTCAAACAATGAAAAGAAAATGAGTGACGATCGAGGGAAAGGCTACAAAAAAAAGTCAAAAGTGTTGAAAAATGGAAAAAGTCCTTACATCGTAACTAATCATTCAATCATTCTGGAATAACAAAGTTTTTAGTAGTAGTTCCGATTTTTTCGCAACTTTTATGAATTTCAACGCTCCATGTTATATGTTATGTATTGTGTGGTGCGGTGTTGTGGTGTGTCATGGACTTTATATACATGGGTTGCTAATTGGATCGCGAGTATGAACTTAATTTGAAATATGAAAAATATGAATCGAAATTATTACTGCGTTTACACAAATTGTATGCTCATATTTGATTGGTTGTTTAAAACAGGGCTGATAAACAAAATGATTGTTTTGTTCTGTTCTTTTGTTCAAGATTATATCAATTTTTCTGTGCTGTTTTGGTTTTGTTCAAGTTAATTTGTTCTGTTCTGTTTTATTTTATTTTATTTTATTTCGTTTTATTTCGCGTTTCGTTTCGCTTCATGTTCCGTTTCATGTTTCCGTTTCAGTTTTAGTGTTTCGGTTTCAGTGTTTTACTTTCAGTTTCTATGTTTCAGTTTACACTTCAGAGTTTCATTGTTTCAATGTTTCGTTATGTGTTTCGTTTTGTTTCATGTTTCCGTTTCAGTTTCAGTTTTTCAGTTTTAGTTTCATTTCGTGTTTCGTTTCATTTTGCGTTCATTTCATTCGTTTTGTGTTTTGTGCTTTGTTTCGTTTCATGTTTTGTTTCATGTTCCTTTCATTTCGTATTTTGTTTAATGTTCGTTTCATTTCGTGTTTCATTTTGTGGTTTATTTCGTTTTGCGTTTTGTTTCGTGTTTCGTTTCATTGTATGTTTCTATTTCAGTTTCAGCATTTAATTTTCACTTTCATTGTTTCGGTTTCAAGAATTCAGTTTCAGTGTTTCAGTTGCATTGTTTCAGTTTTAGTTTCGGTTTTTCAGTTTCATTTCGTGTTTTGTTTCATTTTGTGTTTCCTTTCATTTCATTTCATGTTCATTTCATATTTCGTTTGTGTTTTGTTTCATTTTGTTTTATGTTTTGTTTTGTTTCGTGTTCGTTTCATTTCATGTTTCGTTTCATTTCATTTCATATTCATTTCATGTTTCGTTTGTGTTTTGTTTCATTTTGTGTTTCGTTTCATTTTATTTCATTTTGTTTTATGTTTTGTTTCGTGTTCGTTTCATTTTATGTTTCGTTTCATTTCATTTCATGTTCGTTTCATGTTTCTTTCGTTTGTGTTTTGTTTCGTGTTCGTTTCATTTCATGTTTTGTTTCATTTCGTGTTTTGTTTTGTGTTTTATGTTTCGTTTTGTTTCGTGTTTCGTTCTATTTTGTGTTTCATGAGTATTCTCACAAATAACGAACTAAATGAAAGGAGAATGGTCCCCTCAGCCTACCTGAATGAGGACACTTTTAGTGTAGAATGCTTATCTCCTAATAATCCTGGAGAATTTAAGACCCATGTTTGCCTCTGAATAGTTCTCAATTTTTTTTCTGTCAGTCAGTAGGTAACCATGAGCAAGAACGAGAAGTGAGCACTTGTGTGAATGCCACTTGAAACAATATCGTACTAAAAAAAAACTTCCCCCTCAGTAATTAAAATTTTTTTGCTTAATGGAAAATACCTGTTTGAGTTAGATGGATCTCTTTAAATAGGTGCATATACTGTATAATCGAAATCCATGCATTCGAAAAGCTTAGACAACTGCCTGAAGGCTTTTCAGAAACTCTTTCAATCAATAATGTTGCAGTTGAAATAAACATATGTAAGTGTGATGATAACTTTGTTTGGCATCGGTTATTACTCTTCCATCAATACGTTATTGCATTAAGAGAGAAACGTCTGTGGAAAAATTAATTTTAAACTTTCTCATAAATTTATTTCAGTAAGTCGATACATTTTTTGAACCTTCAATAAATAACTTTCAAAAATTTGTGAGAAAGTAAAAGCTAAAAAAAATTGTTCATGGCTCTCGCATTACAATTAAACATAGGTAATTTACGTCGAAAAGAATGATAACAATTTGGAAAACATAAGATAGGCTTTCAATTCATATTATCTCTTCAAAGAAAATTATTTACCTTGGTTGCTATTTTTTTAATTTTTCTCATAACTTACGCATTCATTAGATACTGAAGCGTTGATAAAATAAAGGTACGTAAAACTGACGTAAGTTGATAAAATTTCAGTTGGAAATTTTTCAAAATTTTCATTAACTAATGATCCGAAATTAAACAAAAACGCTTTAATCACGGTGTTCGTATGTAATAATCATTATCATTTTTTATAGATTAAAAATTAATGGTACATAAAACTGATAAATTTCACATCTATTGCGAATTCGGCCTTTGTTAATTCATAAATTCTTGAAAATCATCGATTTTTTTAATACTATGGTTAATTACTATCAATGATTCATTCACCTCAAAATGTAAAATCTTCATGTACGTGGTAATTCCGAATCCACGATGAAATTAAACAATGAATCTAACTTATGAATCGTGATTATGACCCGCATGCCCTGCACGATTGTGTAGGGTGTTTTTATGTGGGATAGTTGCGATGAAAATTTAATTAGGATACATCTAACTCGTTGATTCTTCGGTTGTGCTACCACCACCGATAATGTACGAGAAAAAGAAGACTCACTGTTTGCGATGTACGTTTTTAAGTTAGTTCATTTACGCCGAGAATATTTCTCTTCTGGCGCATAATTTGGGCAATGTGTAATCGAGTGCAACATACTTGCTTTCAACTACGTTCATTTTCTAATGAAGAAATACCATGTAAAATTATTTTTTTACCGAAGTAATAATTGTAGGTTGTAATTCACACGATATTACATTGGCGATAAAGATTGACGAAAAGCTCGCCATATAGGTGGTCTAACACGTTCGATGTGTGCAAGGATCCCTTTCTTTCCGTCTCATCGTTATAAATCGTCGGTTATTTATAAATGCCATACAGACATTTTATTATGTTTATGTTACTATTCACTTCGATGACGTCAATTATTCCGCGAAAAACAGACGGAAAGATGGTTAGGAGGTGAGGGGGTAATTTACTAGCGTTAATATGGCGAATTATTCAGATGTCCTCTTTTTAGCAATCATGACCAGTACGCGAGCCGCAATTAACGCACGTGGTGTTGCATTTATTTTACGCCTTCGCTGGCGTTAAGAAAATTAATCAAAATTCGACTATCAAAGCTAAAAGGGGTTTTTACACTGAGTGTGAAAATATATAATTGAAAAATTATGTTACGACCTTCGTTTCAATTTTGATGTTCTACGAAATGAAAAATTATGAATACAAGCGAAATTTCCTTCCCTCTGATAATATCAGAATGGCGTTTGAATACTAGATGTTAGGTTTTTTTAGTCTTGAGACTTTTGTGAACAAGTTGATCATTATTGGGAAATTACTTCACGAGCGAATACGCCAAAAAATTTCATATCAATAATTTGCTTTCACAACGACATTTGAATAAATTCAGTAATTAATATTGGAAAACGATAACACTGAATTAAATCGTTTCAAAAAATATTCGTCTGTAATTCGCTCGCTGTAATTCCTGTTATAGGTTTCTCAAAAACTGAAATTTTTCATGTTTTGGTTTGTTAATGGTGGAAAAAATCATCAAAACGATACTTACTTTTAACTTGAAATCGAAATCTCACAATTATAGTGGTGAACTCGGAACAGCTAGCGGGTAATAAAAAATTAATTTCATTAAAGCGTCTTTTGGTGAAATTTCATTTAGCTAAGAACTGACCTCCGTGGTAAGGCGAATACACAGAGTGGAAAAAATCGCAATGTACTTTATTTAATTTCACCTTTAAACGAGCTAAAAACACGCGAACTAACTTTTATAAAAATTGTAAGCGTCGATGATAATTAAAATCACTTTCAAGTAACAAATTTCGCATCGATTCGAAAGCATTGGTTATGCTTTGTAGTGACTACAAAGAATCGTTTGTCCGAGTGCCAAATGCCAAAAGTTGAACATGATGATTTATTGCGCGAAACTAATATGTAACGCTGTTTCCACGTAAGGCTAATAAATTAAAACATATCAACTATCGATACGTTGTGTAAAGGTGAACTATTATGGAAGTACGACTATGACATCGAACTTAGCTCGAACAAAGCCAGTAGATGAGATGTACTCGTAATCATATTTGAAAAAAAGCTGAAGTTTTGAAAACTTTTCGCCATGTTTATCTTGCGCATTTATTAGCCTTATAATTTATTCGCTGAAAGAATGAATTTTTCAAAACTGTATTTCACGATGAAATGCGGAATAAGTATACGTTGAATTTACATCGTTACACTTCACGACGTTACCAAGGAATACCATATTTATATCGTCATAATATAGGATCGAATGACGTCATGTAATCACACGTTGAAGGATCGCAAATAATCTACCCCGATACGTACTTTTTTTTCTTCGGTAAAAATATGAAAAGCATTTATTATTAAATTCAATCTGACAATTATCAATTCATCGACTGATTCATTTTTACTTATATTATGCAAAAACTTCGCCATCAAGAAAGTAATTCTTTACGAATTCAAATCATTCGAGATTCACTTAACTTGCGACCGATAATTCGATCTTTTTAGTATTCACGTGCACTTTCAAACAGATATAAAAATATGTACTTTGTTTCATCACAATTATGATACACTGGAAAGAGCGATGGCATTTGTTGCATAAGATATTTATACGATTTCAATAATAATAAGCTGTAATGCAATTAAGCCTTTATTTTAATTCACCTCGATCGATTTTCAAGTGCTAAAAAATCATTTGACATTGAGCCCGCGGTTATTGAACGATTTCGTTAATGAACAACGGAATCAAGATCTCGAATGTTATATAATTCCACTGAACGAGCTGAAATTCGCTGAAAATTAAAAATAATTCGCCACTTGGAACGAATATCAGATGAAAATTTTTTCCAATGGAAAAAACTCATTTAGAGCTCGATCACCTCTTGGAAAACACCGATTCGCTATAATTTATGATAAAATTGTATATTTCTACGAAACTGCTAAAAAACACTATGATGAAATTATTTAGCTAGCGTGTTTACGTGCTGTACCTTCTACAAAACGACGTGTTGCTCGCCAATTTCAGCTAATACCTGTTCTTTTTAATCGCTATTTAATTATTACATGTGACTACCGTGACTCTGTTGCAATCTGAATCATGCGATGTTTGCGGTAGATGAAAGTTTTGAATTTCTTTGAACATTTTAAGTATCGTATACCACATTTTCAACATGCATTTTCCATTTCCTGATAGGTACCTACTTCAACAAAAAAAAAAAAATTACTATTGACTTTACATATGTGTATATAATTCCGAATTTATTTTAGTTCTGGTAGCGAATCTAGCGGAGGTAATAGTAAATAAAAAAAGTAGTACTTATTTACATACTTTTTAGTTAATTTTTTTTTAATTGATTAAGAATTACGCATTTTGCTTTCTTCTCAAGTACATTATAAAATCTCAATTTTTAAGAAAGAAATTATTTTAAAACAGCTTTTAAAAAAAAATTTGATGAAATAATTTTTTCATTTTTTAGATATTTTTTCAAGATTGAGGGTGTTTTTCTTCTACGGTTTTTAATGTTTGAATCTTTTTATTTTATTTTTTCCATATTTTTTAAAAATATATTTTTCTATGATTTTTCTATCACGGAGTAAGAATAAGAAATTTCTCTAATTTGAATAAAATAAGTAGAATTATGTTTAACTTATTTACGAGGTAAGAAAATGTTTTTTTTTTAAACTTCTTAATCATTTTTTTAATAATCGTCTTTTTGTATACAATTGAATTTTAATAGATTTTTACTATTTTTCTCTATATTTTGGTATCCCTTTAAAAATTAAGATGGATAAAAATTACGCATTAACATGGTTTTCAATAACAACGTACGTTACTACAGCCAACAGATATTTTTAATCCTTCTCAGAAGCATTTTAACCGACCCCCCCCCCCCTCAAAAAAATACTTATAAACATTGTTTTCAACTACAATATCGGTTATGCAGCCAGTACATATTTTAAATTCTTCTTTGAACTATTTTGACCCTCTCACCACCTTAGACTGTAACACTTACTTATTTTCACTCATTTCTTGTTTGTCGTCGCATCGTTATTTCGCAGATAATGAATGAGTAAATATAGCTTGAATTAGTTTTCGAGTATTATTATCTAGAAAAACATCGAAATCTTGAAATAGATTATAAAAATTGTTTTTTGACTTGGATTAAAAAAGAAAGTACTCTGAAATAGAATTTTGCTTTAACGGAATTTTTTTCACTTCTTATTTCAAACCCATTTCCTGAGGTCGTCAAGCAGCAGTACATCTGATGGAGGACGAGAGGAGATGTCAAAATGTCTCTAAAAGAATTAAAAATATTTATCTATAGGCTCGAGTGTGCGATATTGTTATTGAAAAGAATGCTTTCTGCTCAATTTCCATTCCTTTTAATTTTCACACTGGTTCCAAAAATTTTAGCCAACCAACGAAAATGTTTACTAGGCCAAAACTCCATGGATTAAATATTCTTTATATTCTTTGAAACCATGTAAAGAAAATGAAGGATTAAGAACCGCTGTAAAAATCTCTACCCCTACCGACTCTTTTACTAATGTGTCTATTGTTGAAATTATGCCATTTAGACGATGTCTTGGGTAGTAAGTAATTATTTTAGGTCGTTGAAAAAAAAAACAAGTTTTCAGCAATGGTTCTAAAATTTTTTTCATCTTTTTTGATCTTCTTTTATTAAAAGTTAATATCAAAAACTTGCGTTGAAAATTATCGAAGACATCAGTCATCAACTCATCATATACAACATTTAGGTAATGAAGCTCAGAAGTAGGATACCCAAAATTGGGCCTTATTTACGCTCCCTCTTTGGGTAAACAGGTTTGATGGGAAAAAGAGAGGAATAATTTTCAAGTTTTAGCTCGTTACAAAAAATTAAGCTTTTATAATGCGATATGGCTGCTATAAGGTAGGTAAAATTCTAATTATTGCCGTTATTGCTGTATATGGCGCATAAAAAAAAAAAGAATTTGAAAAAAGATCAAGAACCCAAAAAACATTTCCTTATCTTGAAAAATGAGTTGAATTTATTTAAACGATGAAAATGTTTAGTATTTTTTTTTTTTTTTTTTTTTTTAATAGAAAATACTAAGAACTTGGAAAAAAACCAAAGTCATTTTATATCAGTTCGGACAATGTTTTGATCTTATGGCTATTCGATTTTGCTTAAAATTTTTGTTTTCCCTCAACAATGAAAAATACCCAACGAATGAAAAACATACCTAATTCCTTCAAAATTTCGGAATTCATTTCAAAATAATTTACATTTTACGTGTTGAGATTTTTATTAATGTACTTGAGTAGAAAACAAAATGGAGAAAACGAAATGCTTATTTCACAGGACAGATTAGGAGACATTGAAATTCGATGATGAACTCCTTGAGAAATGTTTCACGTATCAATAAAGATGACATTGCATTAGCGTTACTCGATTTATTTGTACAATAAAATGCTGGCAGAGTACTGGAACTAAGATATTCATCTATAATATGGAGCCTTTTTAAATTAAATTTGGAAATCGGTTAATGAATAATCCCTTACGAAATTTTCATCAAAGAAATATAAATTGGTAATCGATATTTCACGAAAAAAGACAATGTCATGGACTCAGGTTTCGATACATTTATTTCATACCGGCTTTCTTTCAAATAGGTATGGAAAATTCAAGACAAAAGAAATGGTGGAGTGAGGATTCTGAGGTAACAGTAACGCATATCTACTTTTTTTGTGATTGGTCATATTTCACAGAAGTTGAATAAGTTGCCTATTCGCTCTGATAAAAGGAATGACTTCAGTGCCAAAAAGTTGTTAATTTAAAGCATCCTCAGAAGTATGCACATATTTAATGCGTACTGTAGAAATTTTTTGCCATTTCTAAAATAACAAGCTACGTTTTCAGGTATTATAAGGCGTTATTTCGAACGAAATAGAAAGTATTGTTTACTGTTGAATCCTATAAATAACAAATAAGTAATTCGTGTCGAAAAATAAGCTATGTCTTTCGCATGTAAGGTAAAGAAAAAATTTAAAAATAATATGAATTAGAGAAACGATCAATAAACGCGAAACTTTTATTATTTTTTTACCGATGTGCCGTTAACCAACGAAAATAGAGTGCGATCAATTTCGCCGTTATTTTCTTGTTTAGACATGTGTGATTAATTATTCAATTGTTTTACTGATTTTCAGGTCAAAAAAGTTACGCGGGTTCACGGATATTTCATGTATAAGTGTTGAATTACTAGCACGTTGGGCCAGGCAACGACTGACACTGAATAGAGGGGTATCCATTTTTCCACGAAATAAATATAATTTAATTTCAATGAATATGCTAGTCAACATTGCGCAATGATGAGTCATCATCCTAATCATTTCAGTTTCATTGATGTTACGAAGTCATTCAAAACAAGCATTTTCTTACTAAGGTGTTTGAGAATGCTTGGAATGCCCGATGTACTTATAATGATTTAAATACTTAATTGCCATGCTTACGCGCAAAAGTATACCTACTTACTTTAATAACGTTGACGTTTTGTGTCTAATGAACATATTTTACGCGATGTTATAATTGCGAACGAATAAATCACTCCACTACGAGAAGAGTCTACTTGTTTTTTAATATTGATGAAAAATTTTTGAAATTCATATTTTAGTAATAAATAGTATTTGTGAAAACCGTTGGTGTTTTAAAAATCAATCTTTTGAAATTTTTATTCATGCAGTGTGTTTACTCTTTATATAATCTCCTTAATAACAAATGTTTGGCAACTTATGCGACATTCGTGTATGAAGGGTTGTCTAACTTACGTGCTGAAGGGGCTGAGATACGAACATGTGAAAAATATTTTGTTCACTTCTGTAATGATCAACTTGTACACAAATGTAGAAAATACAATGCAATTTACTGAAAAAAAAAAATATAGTGATGGAAAGGGAGCAAGTGAAGAGGAGAAATGAAAAAATTCTAAACGGACCCTATACTTTAAAAATTTCTTATAAATCCGAACTTTTTCGCTGATCACATATTCTGAGTGTCCCTTCGTTACCTCTAATGCTAAAATAAGCAGCCATGTCGCATTACTGGAGCTGAGTTTTTAACTGGGGCTTGTTAAGGTTTGGAAATAACGTTGCTAACCCCTCGATGACTACAAGCCACACCCAATATAAAGTTTGAAAACCCCTTCCTTAACCCTTCCAAAACCACTGTCATGCAATAATCATATGAACACATAATTTCAAGTTATAATTACTTTTGAGGCTCCTCAAATTATCGGTACGACCTGGCATTTTGAATCTGTTTTGACTCAAATTAAAGAGGTCATATTTTGGTCATCAACTAAGCCTACACACGAAGTTTGACTTTTCTAGGTTATTTGGTGATGTGATATGGAAGATTCATGAAATTTCTTTCGCTAATTTCCCCCTCCTCCAAAAACCATTTTTTGCTCTAACTCCCCTCCAAATTCATTTGGGATGTTGAAATTGGAGTAAGTTAGTCACTTGAAGTCATTTTGTCATATGATACCACAATAAAAAATTTTAGACTTTTTGTGTACTCCCACCACATTTTGAGGTCGATAACCCCTTCTTCATCCCTCCAACATCATGTATGGAGATGAATTGGATGTATAGTATACTTCTTATCCCCAATAATCACATGATTTCATATTGATTACATTTTTAATAATTTGAGGCTCCTCAAGCTGTACTCAAATTTTTATAATCCGCCATTTTGGATCCACTTTGGCTCAAATTCAAGAGGTCATATTATAGTCATCAACTAGCATCACATACGAAGTTTTACTTTTCTAGGTTAATTTGGTGAGGAGATATGGAGGATTCATGAAAATTCCTGCAGTAGTTTCCCCTTCAAAAGAAGCTTTTTACTCTAACTCCCCTTCAAATGCATTTGAAAAGCTAAAATTGGAATAGGTTAGTCACTTGGGCTCATTTAATCATATGACACCGCAATAAAAATTTTTTGACAACTTGTGTATTCTTACCACATTTTGAGGTAGATAACCCCTCCTTCTCCCCTCCAACATTATGTATGGAGGTGAATTGGATATATAGTATACTTCTTATCCCCAATAATCACATGATTTCATATTGATTACATTTTTAATAATTTGAGGCTCCTCAAGCTGTACTCAAATTTTGATAATCCGCCATTTTGTATCCATTGTGATCCTAGTCGAAGAAGTTATATTCTAGTCATGAACTAAGCTCACACACAAAGTTTGACCTTTCTAGTTTGATTTGGTGATGAGATATGGAAGATACAAGAAATTTCATGACTCAGAACTTCCTCAAAAAGCCATTTTTTACTCTAACTCCCCTCAAAATGCACTTAAACAGCTGAAATTTGGATATGTTAGTGTCCGTAACTCACTCTTTCATATGAAATCAAAAACAAAAAATGTGAGCGATTTGCCCTTTTTCCAGCTTCTCTCAAAATTTGTGTAATCCACCATTTTGAATTTTATCAAAAAAACAAAAAAGTAGTTTTTTGCATTCCTAGGAATAGTCTCTCTATAATTTTGGAGCAATGATTCTAATAGCATGTTAAAAAAATATCAGCCATTGGGAACCAAGTTCAAAACGAAAATTTTTTTATTTCAAAAATTAGAATATTGAAATATTCAATTTTTTGTTGCATTAATTGTTGTTCGAAGTCAAAACAAATTACATTCTAAATTTATTTGATTAATGGGAATGTTGGTGTATTTTTTTTTCAAATTCAATAGTTATAGAAATGATTAATAAATAGAGGGGGATGGTTTCTTCGCGCGACTCAAAACATTCCTCTCGTTCACGTTCATTATCCTAGGAAAAAATTAGTCGATGTCGATTATCACTTTCTAGAATTACCTACTCATTTGCATTTTACTCATCATGA
This sequence comes from Phenacoccus solenopsis, assembly GCA_009761765.1. Lineage (NCBI taxonomy): Eukaryota > Metazoa > Arthropoda > Insecta > Hemiptera > Pseudococcidae > Phenacoccus > Phenacoccus solenopsis. Next base: position 29,973 of record VFXL01000177.1, on the reverse strand, counting down.
ATTTGAGACGTACTGTACTTCATTTAATCTCTTTATTCGATGAAAAATAATTTCATTTCGTCTCGCAGAATAATGTGATATTAAACCAGTACATCCAAATTAATAGCAATCTTGACCTGAAAAACATATGTATATTCAACAACAATGTAACCTTCATTCGAACTATCAAAATATAAAATTTTACGTCGGAGAATTAGTTTGTATGCGGTGAACTGATAACAGGTAACACAGCTTATTTCTCCATTCAGCCGCATTAATTTATTTAGATCCAAGTGTCCAAATCTTAGACTTGGCAAGTTGTTACAAACACTCTGCTAATAATTATTCAAATTTATAATGTGCGATTACTATCGTAATATATCAATTTTTTTATATGCAGATGAGACTGTTTAAGTGATAAGTGTGAATCCATAATTTTATAAAATACATTAAATAGGTATTTTTTCGTGTAAGTATGCCTATACGTTGATAAATAATAAATAATTACAAGTTTTATTTTCTAATGTCATTCTCACCTCATTTTCGTCTTCTAATTGATAAAAATTGAATCATTTTGGAAGAAAATTCACTAAATATTAAAACCATTTTAAAATTTCTTTAATGAAACCAGATATTATCAGTAGTAGATAAAAGAAGTAATGAATTGTTCACTAAAAAATTGCTGCTGCCATTATATTCTTCATGTTTCAAGATCTACTGAAATGACGGGAGTAATTGAATTACATTAATAAATGAGATATTAACTATTTTAAGTTACATTCCTCATTTTATATTCTTATTCTTTTAAAAAGAAACTTCAAATATTGAAAAATCACGACTCTTTATTTTTGTTTTGAAATAGGTAAGCTACACGAGTAGCATGGAAAAGAGGCAACTTTTTTTAGTATTGGGATAATAGAAGTTACAGGTTCAAAACTGATAGACATACACTTGCCTTCAAATGTGAAGTAGGCAACTTATTCGAAGCTCAAAATGAGTGATTTATAGAAAAATACCAGCTACCAGGTGAGTAGAAGCTAAATACAATTTTCAAAATGAAGACACATAGCTTATCTGAACCTTGTTTAATTTATTTGAAAAAGTATTAGGAGAAAAATTTGTGGTAGTTTTCCAAACTGAGCCAAGTTGCGACACTCTGCCTTCAAATATGAAACAAACATTTTGTTCAACATAAAACAAATAAGTTTATGCAAAAGTTTTGCTTTTTAAAGTTGAAATATGTTGTCACACTCTGCCTTCAAGTATAGAGTAAGCAACTTATTTTATGCTCAAAAAAGTGAATTTATGAAAAATATTAGAAATGAAGATGTTGGAAGGTGGTTAGATTCAGAGTACATTACCACAATCTGTTTTCAAGTACAATTGTACATATCTACTTGGCTACTTGGAAATGAAAAATTGTCAAATTTAAATATAAAATATGTATGTGATTCAACTTGGAGATTTTTTTTTTTAATAATACACATTTAAAAAAAGAAATCACCTAATAAAAAAAAATCAAGTCTCTTTAAAGTTACCATACACGCGATTTACTCATTTTGCAATTCATTGCGCTACTTTGTTCTAAAATAATGTTTACTTTTCACGAGAGAGCACGCATTAATACTCCACTGAGTGCAAGCGCGATCAACTAGTTTTTATGTAAATATAGCAGCTTAGCAGATGCGCGAGTGCATTGAGATGAAGGGTGCGGATGGTAATTTGTGTTGGTGGGAGACTATTATACACAGTTATAAATTGGACTGGTTGATGTGTTGTAAGTTTAGTATTGTTATATGTTGCAAGGCGATTACTTTCAAATACATGTAATATGGTAGTAAGTTAGTTGTTGAAGACTTAAGGTTCAATGTACGTGTTTTGTTTTTACCTTATCTTGTTCGTGCTGATTAATGAGATTTGTTAGGAATTTACAGTTTGCGGGTTTTTTATAGAAATATTAAAAACCTATTACTAAGTAAGATTGAGAAACTATAATTAAGATTCAAATCAACTTATTTACATCAAAGTGAACGTAAAGCAACAGAATAATGTAAGTGTTTTCATTTGGAATGAAACTTTCAATACTGTTCTATAGTTGGGTAATTCTCTGAAAATGTCCATATTTCGATGTCTTTATTTTTCTGGAAAAAAAAGTTGATATTGGGAATTTTTTTGATTGGGATAGTAAGTATATGTGTCCTTGATGTCATTTATGCCATTCGGCTCAAGTCATGTCCCCCTGGGGGGTAGGGGGACTTTTTGAAATTTTATTACCCAAAACCTAAGAACTTCTTAGGCCGTGGCTGTTGATTCTCGATTTTGTGGCTTATTGTAACTCAGACGTAAGACGTCCTAGGAACTTGAAACAAAAGGGATATCGAAGATTAGTAAGTACATATAATATTCACCTATTCAATATTCTCTTAAACTGACTGTTAGGAGCTCCTTAGTAAATTTTTGGCGAATTCTCTCAGGTCGTGGCTGGTTGGTTTTAATCTTGAGCCGTGGCGAAGTGTCTTTTTATGACCATGGCCTAAGAACTAGTGTCTTTTTTCGAGAGACAGCCATTAACACCTAAATTAATAACATCTTTGTTAGTGTATCCCCATTAAAATTGATTTAGAATGGCAAAAAGACACTAATTCCTAGGCCGTGGTCGTAAAAAAAAACACTTCGCCACGGCCTAAGATGAAAACCAACCAGCCACGGCCTAAGAGAATTCGCCAAAAATTTATTAAGGAGCTTCTAACAGTTAATTTAAGAGAATATTGAATAGGTGAATATTATATGTACTTACTAATCTTCGATATCCCTTTTGTTCCAGGTTCCTAGGACATTTGATGGCTGAGTTAGAATAAGCCACGGCCTAATACCACAAAAACCGGGAATCAACAATTTTTACGAATTTTGCTTTCCGACTGTGATAAATAAATGACATTTCACATTTCGAATGCTGGCAGTGTATTCTCATGATGTCAAGGAAGCATTGTAACCGCAAAGAAAAACGAATTATAAAATCATTGCCGCAGGAGAAGCAAACAAAAAACGCCACGGCCTAGGAGTGTATAAACCATTTACAGGTCTTTGAACCTTCCTGGAGGTCAAGCAGGGAAACTTTGGACATCATTTTGAGCGTTAACATACACACTCAACTATCCTGAGCAACTTTGCTAAGTTTTTCCTCAAAAAAATATTAATTTAATATCATTTATGTGACATTGAAAATTCAAAACGTGACCATTTACATGCCACGGCCTAAGAACTTTTGACCTTCGGGTTGAAAAAAACCCCATTTAGGGGGGGTGGAGGACAATTTCAATCGATGGGAAAGTTAGAGGAGATACTCATATAAATATAGAAAAAAAAAAATTCAATTGTAGCGTAATTCTTCAAAAAAAACATCGATTACAGAAATATGGACATTTTCAGAGAATTACCCACATACACTTTTTTTTTAAATTCAAAATTGCGGATCACTCCAATTTTGAGGGGTGCTGGGGAATGGGCAAATACCTCAAATTTTTTGTTTTTGATCTCATATGAAAGAGTGAGTCATGGACACCAACATATCTAAATTTCAGCTTCCTAAGTGGATTTGGAGAGGAGTTAGAGCAAAAAACGGTTTTTTGAGGAAGTTTTGAGTCATGAAATTTCTTGAATCTTCCATATCTCCTCACCAAATCAACTTACAAAGGTCAAACTTCGTGTGTAGGGTTAGTTGATGATCAGAATATGAACTTTGGAATTTGGGCCAAAATGGATACAAAATGGCGGATTATGAAAATTTGAGTTGGGCTTGAGGAGCCTCAAATTGGTAAAAATGTAATTATTATGAACTTAGATGATTACTGGAGATGAAAAGTATACAATATTCCCAATTCACTACCATACATGATGTTGGAGGAGATAAGGAGGGGGTTATTGACCCTAAAATGTGGTGAGGGTATAAGAGTGATCGAAAATTTTTTACTGTCGTGTCATATGATAAAATGAGCCTAAGTGACTAACTTATACTGATTTTAGCTTCCCAAGTGAATTTGGAGGGGAATTAGAGTAAAAAACCTGTTTAGGAGGAGAAATCACTGTAGAAATTTCATTAATCATCAATATCTCTTCAACAAATTGGCCTACAAAGATCAAACTTTGAGGGTAGGGTTAGTTGTTGACCAGAATATGACCTCTTGAATTTGGGTCAAAATGGATCCAAAATGGCGGATCATAAGGATTTGAAGATAATTTGAGGAGCCTCAAATTGTTCTAATTTGAGAAATACGTGTTCAAATGATTATTTCGTAGCAAGAAATACTACGTTTGTTCCAAATTCAACTTTTTATGTGGTTTTGGAAGGGATAGAATAGAGGTTTGTAAACTTGGTATTGGGTGTGGCCTATAGTCATGAAGGGTTTACCAACGTTATTATTACCAAACCTGAACAAGATGACTGCTTTTTTTTTCGTAGCTCACAATGGCATCATCAAAATTTGTACTTTTGATTTTTGAACAGACCAGTGTAAATACGTAGTAACCCAAATTTTCATATTTCTGATTGTTTATAAAGTAAAATTAATGTTTTTATTATTTTTAGATGTTTCTCAACAACAATAATGAACAAATATAAACCGAACCAAACAGGACAGAACAGAATGGAATGGAATGGAACGGGACAGGACAGAACAGAACAGAACAGAACAAATTCACTTGAAGGAAACCAGAACAGAACGATAAAATTGATATTCTCTTGAACAAAAGAACAAAATGGAACAAAACAATCGTTCTGTTCACCAGCCTTGTTAGCAAGTATAGACGCGTTTTCATTAAGAATTAGCTTTCTCAGTAATGGCATGGCTCTTCATATTTTTTTAACCTTTGATTCTCGTTTATAAAGACGAAACTCGTTTGAAATCGATTTTTAAAAACCTAATAAATCAAAATCGTCTATATTTATCTGACATTTAGCACGTTATAGCAGTTAAGACCGCAACTTGCAAATAATGGGCGCCATATTTCGCGATTATTGTCATTATAACCCTACAATATTCACAGTTCAATTGCTTATCGACATCAAAGCTATCGGAAAACGTTTCCGTTGGAGGTCTCGTGTGTGCCTAATGTAGCATACACACGGACTACGAAGACTGAAGAGTAAGTAAACGTAACTGTGTACAGAAGATGAGAACGCCGAACCACTAACCATGTAAAAGTGTTTGATGTTTATGCGAGTATTTTTATATTTATTTTTTATGCATGATCGAATATAGGAAGGCGACGATAGCGAATAAAAATATAACAATTACTTCGCAATAAAGTTGCTTCGCGTTGTTTCGAAATGTGTTTCAGGTTTCTTTTCTTGTGTAATAATCACGCAATTTTTATTACTTCGTGAATTTTTGGAACAATCGGTACTAATTGTTTACGATTCGTAATAAACCGCCGATAACGCGAGGTACATACATGCCAAACTAAAAATCATAATAGTGTAGGTGTACTTGTAATAGGTTAAGGATTGACCTACATAACGTCAAAAAAGAGAGAGACGCACACAAACGCAAAGTACATAAAGTGCTTGTAGCGGGTCAGTTGAAATTTTGATTCTAAAACAAACGCTGCTTGGTTCTCGATCGACAACACAGAAGTTCCACGGACAAGCCCTTATTGCAGACCTCATTAATTACCCTACGTAAAATTTTTCATATGAATGGACACGCCGAAAAACGTTAACTTCTAGGCGTCTATATTTGAAAATCGATAAAGCAAAGGATTTTTTTCTTAATAGTACAGGATACTGCGTAATGTACTTTTGGAAAACGTCCAAATTTTATGACAAATTTCATTGGTGGTTTTATGGTGAAATTTTGTCACAAGATATTAAATGGGGTGGTGAGCCACAGAGTCACTACGCAGTAAACTGAGATGAAAACACGTGTCCCATGTTCGAAAACAATACGTACCTTGTACATTACCTACAAATGAATATTATAGGTATTTATGTGAGTAGGGAAAAATTAAAGGTACTGCATAATTTGGCATTTGTCGAAAACATATAGACTAGGTACTGTTGTAATGCATTTAGAAAAAAAGCTGACTTTTATTAGTCACTTTTGTGAAATTCAACAAAATCTATTTAGCAGTGAATTTAATTTGTTGCTGCTTTAAGTGAAAGATATTCTGCAACCATGAAAAAAAAAAAAAACGAAACACATCGAATAATTAAAATACAGAATTCGAATGATTAGATGATATTTTCATATGAATTTTTTCAAAATTTTATTATTCCTTTTTATATTATTTTGATGTTTCAATCATAAAACATGTAATTTAAGTAAATATATCTCTTTCTTTTTGGACATTAAAATTTGTATTTAAAATTCTTCTTATTGAACCGGAGGATATATACAAGTTTTTAGCTGAGCTCTTAATTTAAAACGATAGCTATTACAGTCCACGTGATTTTCAATGGAAAGGTGGAGGGGAGAGAGTGTCTTCCAATCTTCGTATTTCAAACCATTTGTAATCATATGGCAAATGTTCAAATTTCTGAATAGATGTCGTGCCCCTGCAGACCTGCATCCAGTATGGATGAAAATTGCTAAAATTTAGGCAAGAGACGCGAGACCTTCGTGTAAATATGCAAAACTATTTTTTTTTTTTACATTTTCGATTCATCTCAAAAATTGCAATTGAATTAAATTTTGAGAGGGGATGAAAGGAAAAAGAATATCTCAAATTATCGGTGTGCTTAAAAATTAATTCATGCATGCATCGATTTATTACTAAACTAATAAGTAACCTGTCGAATTTTCAAAATTAATCTACGTATAAGATATATAAGACATTTTTTTGTATGACAAAGTTTATTATTGCTTTTTTTTAAATAATCGATTAAGCATCGATTTTCGAAGATAATCGACTTAGAATCGATTTTCGAAGATAACTGACTTAGAATCGATTTTCGAAGATAATTGACTTAGAATCGATTCTCGAAGATAATCGACTTGAAATCGATTTTCGAAGATAATTGATTTAGTATCGATTTATTATCGATTTTTTAAAATAATCGATTTAAAATCATCATTTGAAGGTGATCGATTTCGTATTAATTTTCAAATTATAATTCATTTAGCATCGATTTTCGAAGATAATCGATTTAATATCGATTTTCAAATATAATCGATTTAGCGTCGATTTTTAAAGAAAGATAATTGATTTATTATCGAATTTCAAAGATGATCGATTTATTATCGCTTTTTCGAAATAATCAATTATTTACCAATTTTTTGAAGTAATTTGATTAACGATTATTCGGAAACAGATAATCGATTTCATGAAAGTAATTGATTCAATGTTAATTTTAAAGATGATGGTAGTATAATCATTAATTCAATATGCCAATTTTTCAAAATTAATTGACGTATCGATTTTTTTTTAAATTGATCAATAGATAGAATTTTTAAATTGGTTGTGAAATCATTAATCAATGATATATTTTTCAAAAATGGTGGATACGCGAATTTTTCCAAAATCAGGTAATTGATATTTTCATAAACTTCGCATATTTTTCAAAAGTTACCGATAAAACAATTTTTTTTTTTTCAGTTAAATATACGCTAAATTTTCAAATTAATATTTTCATAGAATTTTAAAAATAAACGCTTAGTCGGTGTATCAGTTTTGTTTTATGATCCATTCTTTGATATCTTCTAAAATACATCGATATATCGATTTAAATTAATTGATAGGCAATTTTTTCAAATTTGAACTATGCAACGAATTCTCGATATTAATTAATTCATAAATATTTTAAACGGAATCTATACAAATATCTATTACTTTAAAAAAAATTGATTGATAAATGGAAATTTCAACATTAACAAAATGACAGCAGAAATTTTTCAACTTGATGGGTACCTAAGTCAATTTTATAATCAATCGAATTCTTGAAATACTCGTGTAATTAATGCTAGAATTTTTCAAATTGCCTTGAATGTATAAAATTTTGAAAATTAATGATCATTTTGTAAGTTTCTTTTAAATGATCAATATTATCGATAAAAATTGACCATATGACAAGAACCTGATTTTTAAAATAATCGGGAAATTATAACACAACATTAATACAGGGGTGGCCAAAAGTCAGTGTACGCTATCCAGTTTTTAGTAGGTAACGAGTTGCCATTGCTACGGGTTCTCAGCTCTTATCCTACATGTTTCTTTTCTCGATTCTGTTCGTGATGTCGTCGTCTAGAATGTTTCATTATCATTTCGCATACATGAGGTCCTATTTTATTTTTATCACTGTTTTGTTGTTTCGTTTTTTTTTTAATTATGCAAAATGGTACACCGACTTTTGGCCACCCCTGTATGTTTCAAAATTATTCGATATTTTGATTTTTTAAAATTAATTGGCGTATCAAATTTTTGAAAGTAATTCCCTCATAAATTATTTTAAACCACATATGTATCTATCTAATCAATTTATCAACATCATATTTTAAAAGTAACAAATGCATAAATTTTATAAAATTAAATGACCCATCAATTTCATTGAAATTATATTCAATGCAGTTATGCTTTTTGAAATTAGCTATAATAAGTATCGGTCATTTTCAAAATTAGTTCATAAATCAAATTTTTAAAACGAATTGATGCATAATTTTTTTTAAATTAGATAGCGGTAATCAGTATTCCAACCTACGATTTTTTGAAAATCATTACCTAATACAGATTTCTTTTAAAATCATTCTTTGCATCCATAATATGTTTTTCAAATAACTTATTTAACCTTTGCATAATCTATCACATAATTTATCATTAATGTATCTAAGTTCAAATTCATTCAGACGACAATAAGGAGAAATTACAAAGATACAACACTATCTGCGCTCCAAATCCCTCCTCCTCCCGGCAAACACAATCTTTGTAATGACAAAATTTAAATTATTCCACATAATAAATATTCAAGGGGTGGGGAGGCGTGGTGTAAATAAAACGATTGTGAGCCACAACTTCACTTCTGACTTCCCCTCATATTCATACAGTAAGTTATCGCCTGTATGAAGAAAATGATTCACATTAAATGATTCATGAGCGAATCCATATCACCCATGCATTATTTTAAGTGATTTTATCACATCTAATCTTTTTTACACAAGGCTAATAGATAATTAAATGAATTACACCTTCAATGATAATTAATTGGAAAACCACTTCAGCTATGATAATTGCTTTATTCAGTTGGTATTAGACGAAAATCTTTAATACGGATGGATATTACTAAAACATAAGTACCTATCTATGTAACTGAAAAAATAAAAAATAAAAAACCTTATACAGAAGTACGATTAAGTTTATTCAGATGCTGAGAGTAATTCGAAGATTATTTAATAAAGAAATGTCATTTTATTCATCACGCAATTTATTTCTATTGGCCCGATACCAAATGTACTCATCAAGGTTAGCGGTTACAGTAAAATTTTAGCGATATTCAGATTCTTCCATATACTTTCTGTTTTACCTGCTGCTGAGTCTTTTAAGGAAGGTAAAAGCAGTTATACAAATGAAATACGAACGCAAATATTAATTTAAAAAATTCAAAACACAATTTAATATCGTTGAAAGGAATAATCATTCTAAATTCTAATTACATAACGATATATTTGAAGAATTCGCGCATTACGTATGCACGATAAAATAAATTCCAAGGACAAAGATCTCGAATTTTGATCTAATTGTTAGCACGCATGTTTCGTAATGCAATAAAAACGCAAAATATCTTATCAGCGTAATGTTAACAATGAATATAAACATTTACCAACATAATAAATTGTAAGTTAAATTTTTTATTAAATTTACTAATTACTTACGAAATCCCCATTCTTGCGCTAGTACTGAACCAACACCACACCACACGTATAATAACCACAAACGCGCAAAAAATCGCCACATTTTCATCCCTTAAAACGACTTAAAAATATTAACGTTAATTGCATGCTAAAATAATTACATCGTATTATACGTTTGAACCGAACCACCGAACAAACCAGTTTGAACAGATATGATTTCGACTAGATTTCAACTATATATACAAAGTAAATTAGTAATAAACAAACATAAATAGTTTTTCAATGGAAACTGAAGTCGAAGAAGCACGTTTGAAGGAAACTCCATTAAGTATCTACTAGACAAGAACGATTATCTGTCTGGCAATCAGGGGCGTAACTAAGGGGTGGGGATGGGGGAGCTTCCCCCCCTCAGGTGTTTTGGAAAGTTGGTAAATTTGGAGTTTGAGCGTAAAGTTGGTAAACTTGACCACTTGCATAGTATTATTACAACAGCTATTTTTAAATTTTTTGAAGAAGACTAAGGTCAACAGTTGGTAGAATTTCATGGATTAGTTGGCAATTTTTGGTTTTCTCCCCCCCCCCCCTGAAGAATGTCCTCGGTACGCCCCTGCTGGCAATAAGTAGAACTGAAATACAATGTGTATGAGCAATAAGGGATAAACGTGTTTTCGATAATGATGGTCAAGTGAATTTTATGGCGGAAATGGGACTTCTATTTGAAGCGTAATCAACAGTTATCATCACATAACTAGTTTATTTACGTTGTAATTGTGGAAAAATAGATAACAAATTTTGATAAGTTGTTTTTACTAGGAACAGATCCTGAAAACAAAGAATGTTTTTAACGTAGATTAATAAAATCGTTTTAAGCAAAAATAACGTATAGAATTCTGACAGAAAATATGAACTAAAATTCCCATTAGGTGGTAATCTATTCATTTTTTGTATTTGTTTATAAAATCTGTGATGATTTTGGATTGAATTATTGAACTGCCATTTTATTATGATTATGTTAACAGTAGCATCGCGTATGACAAACATAATAGCTATATCATGATCTATTTGAGAATGTAATTAAGATGAGCTCACATGATTATTGAAGATAAGAAGTATACTACATAACAAATGCATCTTCACCCATGATGTTGAAGGGGAGAAGAGATTATCGACATCAAAATGTGGGACTATACGACAGTCGACAGGTCAACATTTTTTTTTATTGTGGTCTAATGAAATGAACGCAAGTGACTACCCAATTTCTCTATTCTGATTTCAACTTTTCAAGTGAATTCGGAGGGGAGTTGAAGTAAAAAACGGCTGTTAGAGGGGAAAATGGAAATTTCACGAATCTTCTACATATCTCCTCATTAAATCGACCTAGAAAAGTCGAACTTTGTATGCAGTGGTAGCTGATAATTAGAATATGAATTTTGGAATTTCAGTCAAAATGGATTCAAAATGGCGGACCTTTAAAATATGGGGATAACTTGAGGAGCCTCAAATTACTATAATTTAAAAAATATAGATTCATACTTCTCAAGTGGTTTTGGAAGCGATAAGGTAGAGATTTTCAAACTTGATACTGTGTGTGGCCTGTAGACATGAAGGAGTTAACAACATTATTCATAAACCTGAACAAGCCTCAATCACAAACGGCATAGCTGCTTACACTTCTTTACTTTCCAGAGGTTCTCAAAATATCATTTACCTGACATTGAAATTAGATGAAATACATAATTATGCTATTCGGATTCTGAATCAGTGATAGTTAGGGAGCCCTTAAAAGGCAAAAATAGGAAACACCAATAACACCATATTTTCTGAGCCCCATGAGACCGGAATCAAGCCAACTGCAGCGATAAATTATACGTTCAATATCTGCTTTTATAAAAATAATTATGTAAAATATGAAAGTTTTCTAATTTCAAAAATAATAAAAAATAGAACCCTGAATTATATATTTTTTTGTCATTTAATATCTACCCAAATAACTAAATATAATTTTCAAAAACAAAAATAAATTTAAATTATGTCGAAGTTTTTTTTTGAGGGGGGGGGGGGTTAAAATTATTGAGCATATTGTAGTAGGTTCGTAGTAGATAGGTACCTATGTATTTTATTTCAGATTAGAAAAAAGTATAGGTAACGAGTTGTTTATTTATTAAATCATTTTAAAATTAATTCATCCATTTAAATAAAATATCATTATTATTTGATAAATTATACAAAATTTATTTCAATTTTAGTTTCATTAGTTCTCTTGAATTTCTATCATATATTTCATTTACATTAAAATAGAGTATCATTATTTCAGTAGATACGTTATTTTAAAAGAAATTATTCCATTTTAACGATAAGAAATAATCTGAAAAAGGATAATATTCTAAAAATACAAGGAATGAAATGAAACATGAAAAATTTAATTCTTTCTGATATGTTTATCAAAAATAATCTCAGTTAACATATCAAAGGTATTAGGTAAGTATGCATTATCTTCCATTCTTTCGCATTCGAACTGAGTGGCGAAACAAGCGTAAGCGCATGTTTTTTAGTAACTGAGGAGTGAAAATTGAAGATATTGAACAGTTCGTTACACCCTTTGGTTCATTACGTACTTTTAGAATATAGGTCAGTGTTAGAAGTTGCGCCGATTTATCCTTTGCAGATGTTACAGTGTAATCATAAAGCAATTTTTTCGGCGTACTTTTTTCTCAGTGAATTACAGATTTCACATGCTGCTTTTAACACTCGTGTTTGTACGTATGTATAGCTGCGTTCTGTTCTAAATCATTTAATCAACAACGAAACGTAGATAAAATGTAGAACTTTTGTGTTTTCTCTCATCGTAATTCGGTGTTATAATTTTATTTTGCTGTGTTTTTTCGAAATCCAGGATCCAGCGATGACGCTGCGCTCACTTTCGAAGCCATTCATTTTACTACAACTTCATGCGATTTTTTTTTGAGGTAAATCACTTGAAATTGAAATTAAAAAAAAAAATTATGATAGTGATGAATAGGAAAAAACCTAATGGCAAATATTTGGTAAAAACATGCAAATTATGCAACATTTCATTAATGTTCCATTCTTTGTAAGTTTAATGTCTGAATTTTATATCAATAAACCAGTAACCCCCACATAACGCATTTCACTGATAACAGATTATGTTATCAGCTGTCATTGATGTGCTACAATTACTTACGTACATGCAGTATTTGAAAATTGTAACCAATTCCCAAGCGCCAATTACTGCTGTAAAATGAAGGTTAAAAAAATTCTCATTGAAATACAATTTTGTTTCAGGTAAAATAGCAATAAACATAAAAAAAAATGAGGGACGATCTATTACTTATCAAAGGGCACTTCTTTTTTCTTTTCGCCGGTGAGTGTATGAAAAATTAAAATTATATATGTATTAATATTAAATTAATCATTTAAATTTTAATTTAGCTTTAGGACCAATTCTGCCATTCATCAGTGTGATTGGTAAACAACTGGGCATATCTGAAGTAGCAATGGGCACCATATACGCTGTAATACCGGTGTTATATTTCATAACCAAACCATTATATGGATTTATAATCGATTACTTCGTCAGGCAGCGAACATTTATATTTACGATGACTGTAGCACTAATGGGAGTATTTTATCTACTAATTTACTTCGTCCCACAAACACCATTACAGAAGAATTCTCCTACAAATAATAATGTCTCTTGTATACCAGTATTATTCTGTGATCTCCATGTACGTAAAAGAAAACACATTTTTAATATTATTTCAACGTCAAATATCAAACACGCTGATAATATTTCATTTATGTGTCAACAGAAACACGATTATCCTAATTGGACTGTGAATCAAGTTTGCGATTTATCTTGTAAGAATGGAATTGAAGAGAGTGGTGTTGAAGTCAGGCTATTTCCAAATCAATGCAATTCCACTCGTGATATCAATAACCGCATTCTTAGCTGGTTACTATATCGATTATTTATCGAAAGAATCGACTGTGAAGAATAACACTCCAGCGTTTGTACTGTTGATGTTTTTCTTATCCTTAGATATAATAGTATGCTCAAGATTAAAGGTAATTTTCCATTATTTTCAAAAAATGCCGGATTACGAATTTTATTAGAATTACTAACCGATTTCGAATTGTTTTCAGTTCGCTCCTATACCAAATTCCCATCGTATAGTGAAAGAAACCTATCAAGTTTTGAAGAAACCGCACGTCATGATTTTCGTTTTTTTCTCGCTGATAATCGGACTGTGCGATGGATTCTTGGTTTATTATTTATTCTGGTAAAAGAAATAAATAAGTATGGTATTAGTTTAGGCAATCAATTTAAACATAATGTTTGATCTCAATTACTATAAAAATTAAGTACACTCGCATTAGGGCTACCAAGAGAGAAAGAGAGACTAAAGAAACAAATTATCTAGGGCTAGGATTTATTAAAAGGATTTGGGAAAGGGCGAAGATTCTAAATTTTTGCTGATGACCCAAAAAATAATGAAGAGCAAATATGAAAAATTTTCAAAAATTCAGAAATTTTCGAGATGAAAAAAAAATTGCCAAAAAAAACTTAGAAATGAAAGCGTCCAAAATATATGAATAAATAAAAATTATAGAAATAAAAATTTTTAAAAATCGTAATGGAAATGCCATATCAATTACTAAACATTTGACGTCCCCCTACCCCTTCTCAATTTCAAAATTTGGTACGCTGTGATAGCTTAGTTTTTTGTTAAAATTCGACTAAAAAACTCAAAAAAATTAATTTGTGAGAGTGTTAAACACTAAAAATAGAGGTATGAAATTGAAAAAAAATATGCTAAAAAAAGAAAAGATCATCATCAAAAAATGGAAAACGATGTATAAAAAAATTAATTAAAAAACATAATAATATCACTTTAAATAAATTTAATTTATAGGGTCGACTAGGTTCAGTTGAAGTTCTGGGTGACTTTAACTCATATTCATATTTATGATAAAAAATGAAATACCTTGTTTGAAAAAAAAAAATAAAAAAAAAAAAAATAAAGAAAAATAAGCAGACATGTTTTCAATAGAGACGTGTTGAAATTTGTGAATGCTGTTAACCTCTACTCTCTCACACCCAGTACGAAGGGTGAAAAATTCTCGTTTATCCTTCTCAAAACTATCTGAGAAGTTAGATTTAGGATATGTGTATACGTTGTCCCTAGTAATCATATGAATAAATGTATACTAAGTTGGGTCAAATTCCATTTTTCTTTTCTTTCTCTCTTTCTTTTTTTTTAATAAAAAAATGCCAACATTAAGGAAAAATAGTTTTCAAGTAACACTGAAAAGACATGGAAAAAATTTCACTCATCAAAATCGATGCGAATATCTACCAAAAAGTGCTCAAAATTTTTTAAAATTTAGTAATTTCTGAAAAATTGAATTTTGAACGATTTGAAATTTTGTGCATTTAGAAATTCTTTGTTTCGTGCAATTGAAAAGAATTAGGCTAATTCTTAAGATTCAACAAGTCTACTTGTTCCCTAATTTTTTTGAAAAAGCATCAAATTTTGTGTATTTCTTGAAAAAAATCGCAAAAATGCTTATTTTGATCTCTTTAACACTCAGGAGACAAAACATGCCTAATATTTTGCTCACAGGGGTTCTCAACTTATGACTAAAATTTGATTAAAATGTTTCAATTAATTCACGTCATTTTGAAACCAGAATACTGATTTTTTTGGGAATCCCTAGGAACTCAAAATCGGATATATTTTATCTTCAGAGTCCTAAAAAGCTTGAATTCAGCCCATATTGGGCATAACTGAATTTTCACATTTTTTGTATTAAAAATGTCTCGGGTCTTCAGATTAGGAAATGTGATTTTTCAACTCAAAAAAAAAATTCTTATTCCACAAAATTTAATTTTTTTGAGGAGTCATACTATAACCTCAAACTCATTTTACTTAGAAATGTGAGTTTTAGAGGTATATTTCTTATGGACATAATGTCTTTTTAGTTCCAACATCACTCCAATTCAACCTAAAATTTGGGGAGTTGCAATTCTGATATGTTGCTGCACTGATTTTAAGGATTTTGGAGTCCTCCAGGCTCCTTCAAAATTCAATTGAACTAGCACTCTGAACTGAATCGAAAATTTGGAAAAACTGCTTAAGCATATTTACTTACAAATCATTTCCATTCATATCCTGACCCACAGACAGATGAGGCTAGGGGATTGAGCCCCCCAGTAAAATTTTATATTCAATATAAAAGTACCAAAAACCAAAAAAAAAAGGTAAATCACAGCTCCCTCTAGGATTAGGCCAGCCCTCCCTGAAATGATGAGCTGGTTAGGGGCCTGTTCACACTCATTCAAGCTATATTACGAAAAAATATAATGTATAAAAAAGTCGGACATTCTGAAATGCAAAGATATCGTACCTTTTTCTACCTTCCCTCCCCTGCTTAAATTAGATAGCATGTGATAGCTATCGATTTCATTAGAAACTCAGCTAAAATATCATGATTTTAAATTCAAAAAAAATAATTCTACATAAAACTTTATCGTAAGAAATGATAAACTAATGTTCATAAGCTTCAATTTAATCATCATTTTAAATATTCTTAAAAAATAGGTTTGGTGTAAAACATAAAATTAAAAAAATAAATAAATAAATAAATAAAAATGCACGAATGAAAATTTAATTAAAAATTGATTTTAATGTAAGTATTAAAAAAATATATTATACTTAGAATAATGGTTTGCAATTCTAGATCTCAATTTCAAAATAAAATATTAAATTCTAGAAATCTCTACCAAGTTGAAATACTTAAATAATAAAATAAAATTTAATCTTATCGCGCAGGTTTATGGAAACCGTAGCAAACGAGAGCAATTCATATAAGAAGATACGTTTAATCGAAGGCCTCACAGTATTGTTGCAATCTTTCGGTGGAGAACTACTGATGTTTCCCCTATCTGGTAAATGTTTTAATTATTAATACATCGAAGGTTGGTAATGATAAACAACGATGCAATGCCAAAAACATCGCACCGATTTTTTTCTCTCATAAAAAGAATTTTCTTTTCGTAGGAAAAATCATCGAAAAAATTGGTTTCGGTAATTCGCTCACTTTGTGTTTCATTTCGTTTGGCGTGCGATTTTTCGCCTTGTCTTTCATTCCGAATCCATGGTGGGCTTTACCAGTGGAAACCGTATTGTTTGGGGTAACATACGCGTTATCATATTGCACCATCGTCGCTTACGTTAGTACAATAAGCTCGACCAAAATAAGGGGCACGATGCAAGGCATCGTGTCAGGATGTTACGATGGAATTGGTAAGTAATTGTTTTTCAGTAAGCATTGTTATTGAGAAAAATACGAGATAAAAATTTCAATTCCATTAGGTTATGCGTTGGGAAGTTTCCTCGGAGGTGTGTTAATAACGTTGTTCAAAATGAGAACGACGTTTAGAATTTTCGGCGGTATCGCTTTCGCTACTGCTATAATTCATTATATTCTCTACATGACTTATCTTCGTAAAAAAATCTGCTCCAGTAAGTTATTTAAAAGTTCGCATAAAGGCAAAATCTTACGCTTATTTCTAATCTAATCGTAATTCCTTTTCGTAGATAAAGAAGTGGTGTACATCGTGCCAGAAGAATCTTCCAAACCAGTTTCTCCGGATACTGATGGCGAATGATGTGTTTTTTCTAGTTCTTATACTGTAAAAATTAATTTTAAAGTTATTTTAGTTTTATAATCGAAATGAGCATTTTCGAAATTATTTACGCAGAAGTATCTTTTTTTATTTTGTATACCCAGACTTTATTCTTTTTATAAATTGTATCACAATTTGCTATAACACTTACGCATATAAGTAGCCAATATTTTAAATGAAATTGTGATAAAAGTGTCGACAATTATATTAAGCGTTGTAAGCCTCTTTCTTTCCTTATATATTTTCCATTAGTAGGTAAGGTTCATTTGTTATGGACTGTTAGATTTTAAATCTTATTATTCCTTTTTCTTAGTTACCATGAGTTGTATGTTTTTATTTTATTTTATATATTCTTACTTTGTTAGGAGTAATTATTTCCTACTTAATATGATAATCGTACGAAAATCAAAGTACTTTATGTTTTTAATACATTCATTTTTTTTTTATTTAAAAAGTATTACTTCAAAAAATAGCGCATATTAATAAAGAATAATTGATGCGATTACACGCTGTATTGCATTTTTATTATTTTTCTGGAGCGATATCGATCGCGTTGTAAATTTAAGAGCGAAAATATTCACGACGATATAATTAGGCCACATAATTGCAGTTATTCGTCGGCATAATACTAGGACGACGATTTAGAAGTTGTGTAGGTGGTACTAATTTATTACGGTTATTTTTTCGAATATAAAATTAAGTCAACTACTGTTAGGTGGAGGCGAAAAAATCAATTTGGCAATTTAAACTACACACCGGCGTTACGCTGGACTTCAATTTACTTTATCGATTGAAAATACAAAACTGTCGGCCAAAAAGTAAGCCTCTTGGCGCCGTCACATTTTACAATACAACGTTACCACTAGCAAACAAACGTACAATGTTATTTCATCACAGATAAGATAAATTATCCAATTTCGTCTGGGTACAGTGTCCAGTCGTGGTGTCTAGAGCATTCGCAATGAATTCATTGCCGTTGTATATCAACTGGAGTAAAATCTCGTGTTGTTTAGCCCTACCCGTTGGTGCGGTGGATAAACGTAACGCGCCGCAGCTATGGACACCGTCATCGGTAACGAACTGAAAAACGAGCAAGTTTTTTAATTTATACGTTGAATTTTGGAAATACGCAAATTCGCATACGTACTTTGGAATCTTCGTGTTCTACGATATAAATGTTAATAATAATACAAGACTGGTACGAAGCAGTTGGAGTATATCGTTTTAATATGATTTCACCTTCTTGTAAAATCTGATCCTTTTTTACAAGCCAGTCTAATAAATCACAGCACCATTTACGTCCGTCTTTTGATACCATTTTTTCTTCACCAATAAAAATGCAGGAATAAAAAATTAATATCGAGTTTAAATGTATATTTAGGAACGCGATGAGAAACAATTCGCGCCTACCTTTGGGATGTAAATTATCTTGGAACTGTTTCAACACTCCGACCGCGTAAGAATGCGATAATTTATGATTTTTCGACGTATCGGTGAGTGCTTTTTGAACGGCGCCTTTTAACACACATAATTCTGATTCCTACGTAAACATAGATGTTAATCGTTGCTGGTGAGATCGAGTTTCTTGATGCTAGAATCAGGCCCGCTGAGAGGATAAGTATTAGGGAACATTTTAATTTTTTTTTCAAGTTTAACATATTTTGAAGAGTTTCTCATTTTATTATAGATATCTTGATGGTTATTATTTCATTTTTTTTTTTTTTTTTTTATTATGTCATTTTAATTGTTAAATATTTCTCACTTTTAGCCTTTTCATTCTTAGACATTTTGGACTTTATGGGTCATTCTTTCTTTTTTGCGATTTTATTTTTTGGCATTTTTCAATTCGTTGTTATTTTATAATTATTTTCAATGCTTTTGATTTCTGAACGTTTTGTACTTCACGGAAGAATTTTGATTCTATTTTTTCAATTTTTGTACATTTTTTCATCAGTGAAATTTTTTCTTCGTTATTTTATTTTTTATTTTTTAGTAATTTTTAATTTATTAATTCACTTCGACGACTTTCCGCTTTTTTCATTTTTCAAAAATTACCAACTTTTGAATAATTTTACATTTTTGAACATTTTTCAATTTTTGAGTTTTTGATTTTTTAATTTATTTTTTTTTGGAGAAATTTTTTCATTTTTGAAAAATTTTTTACTCCTAGATATTTTTTTGAAAGAAGATTTTTGAATTTTTGAACTTCTTTTGCTCCTCCCTGAGTTACCATTTAATTCTTGAATACTTATTCATTTAAAGACCTTTCTCCATTCAATACCTTTTTGAAAGTTTTACGGGAGCGAGCCCTAGCCAGGTGGGGGCAAAGGGGGCAATGCCTCCCTAGCAAACTGTTTTGCCCCCCTAGCAAAATTTTTAGCTATACACTAGATATTATTATTTGACAAATGACTTGAATTTTAAATTTTAAATTATCAAGTATAAAAAAAAACAATCATCCAAAGATCTGAGAACACGAGTCACGAAATTGTATCTATACTAAATAATAAATTGGGTCATTTTGCTATCTTTTTGTATCATTCTAGTAATACTAAAAAAATTAAACATATTAAAAACAATTTTGCCCCCCACCCTAAAATTTCATTAGCCCCCCTGACCAAGTCGGCTGGCTACGGGCCCGCGGGGGAGTTTTCATGGTGTTGACAAATTGATATGGCTGCTCCTTAAATTTCCATCAACATACTAAAAGTCTCGTGAAACTGGAAAGGAGCATAGCCTCAGGGGAGGAAGAGGGGAACGTCCACATCGACAGTTTTGTTCGTTTATCTCAGTAACTATTTTTTTTTTTGAAAGTTCTAATACATGAAAAGTACTCCTATATAATGAATAATTATCTCAAAATTACGAGTATGACATTATCAAATTAAGCTTGTTACGTAAAAACGAAAATCGCAGTAAAATGAATAATAAAATTTTCGAGCAGATTTTATGCGTAAATATTTTTAATTAATTGTTAAAATTTCCTTGAAATAGATAAGGGACAGAATTTACCAGGAAGAGGTGGAACCTAATATCACAATTGTTCTTCGTATTTATCTCCATAACTGGAATTTTATATTGAAGAAAAACATTTCTATAATGAATTATACTCATTCCATTTTTTTGTAGAGGGCACCGTTTCCAAAAAAATTTGAAAATGAAAAAATTACTCAACAGAGAAGCGTTTAAAAGTAGGAAACTCGCCTTCGCATTGGCCATGCAAAATTCTCCCACTCCTACCTTCTTTCTAAATCTCTGCCTCCTTCTTGTGACCTCTGCTCATGTCCTGTCACAGTCCAACACTTCCTCGTTGAATATCCTAAATTCGCACCCCAGCGTTCTCTTCTGTCTTTACCACCTACTCTACACCAACTTCTTGCTGACGATGAGTCATCCATCACAAATCTCATGAAGTTCCTCGGACTCTCAGGCATCTTTCCTCAAATCTAACCAGTAAAGTCCTTACCGTGCCTCTGGCCATAGCAGCAGTATAGGGCACGTTAATTAAACAAGTAAACAAGTAAACATATTTAAAAATTTAAAAATGGCACGCATAAAAATACCTATTTTTCTCAACCTCAAATGGAAATCATCCTTGCTAATAGTACGGTAAAAATCACCAACGTAATTAAACTTTTACAGTCTGTCTCACTATATAGCACAATTTAACATATCCTAAATAAAAACGCCTCTAGCCACAGAGCTGTACACGGCGTCAGTTAATAATAATAAAAAATAAAAAATAATAAATTATTATTTTAGATATTTTACGCAATATCTTCTTCGCGAACATCAAAATTTTTTTTTATTTTGGAAGTTCAACAATTTTCAAATATTTTTGACTTTTGAAGATCTTGATGAGTTTTTATTTAATTTTAAACATTAAATAATTTTCTAGACATTTTTTCATCAAATGGCATTTTTTCTCACTATATAGCACAATTTAACATATCCTAAATAAAACGCCTCTAGCCACAGAGCTGTACACGGCGTCAGTTAATAATAATAAAAAATTAAAAAAATAATAAATTATTATTTTAGATATTTTACGCAATATCTTCTTCGCGAACATCAAAATTTTTTTTTATTTTGGAAGTTCAACAATTTTCAAATATTTTTGACTTTTGAAGATCTTGATGAGTTTTTATTTAATTTTAAACATTAAATAATTTTCTAGACATTTTTTCATCAAATGGCATTTTTTCTACGCTCTTCATCTTTAAGATTTTTTGTGGAGCTGAGGCACACTTCATCGTTGCATTATGACTTATTTTATTTTTTTCACACTTTTTCATAATTTATCATTTTTGAAGAATTTTTCATTTCTAAAAATTTTTTTTAATTTTCAACTTCTTTTCATTTTAAGCGTTAGTGAATTTTATTTATTTTTGGACACCTCATTTTTTTTTTCATTATTTGGCGTTCTTCATTTTTTAACAATTTTTTTCGTATTTTAGACATTTTTTTCGCAGCACAAAAAATTCGAAATCTCCGAGTCTTTTTAACACGCTAAGACTCGAGGCAACATGCCCCTCCCTTCCTCTCTAACGGCTAAATCTTGAATTTGGCGTAATTTCAAATCATTACGTTTTGAATGAAAATTAAGGACACCGCGTCTTCTAAACTATCTCTCAAAGTTTCTTGAAAAATTTGCGATTTCGTCAGACCACCTACGAAGTAAATACGAGATATCGTTTTCTTCTCCGATCTGTTTTGTAAGATTTGTTTTATTAACTGAAAAAAAAAAAAACAAAAACAAAACAAAACGATATTATAACAATAACAATTTAATTTTCAGTTTAATGTATTCTGAACAACATTTACCTTGATAATTTTTTGTATCAATGGTTGAAATAATCTTTGTAATAAATTAGCGTTTATACATATGGCTCCTTGATCATTCCACCCTACATCTTCGTGACTAAAATTGATGACCGTTTCACTCATCTAAAAAAAATTAATTACTGGCGTTTAATCGAGCCCTGTTTTAAATTAATGATTTCGCATGATTTGTCACAGATGACGCTACCATTTATTAAAATAATATTAGTTCGTAATTTCGATGATAGATGGGCTTACTTGTTTTCCTGTAATTTTTTTATAGTAATCCGCTATGTACCGGCTAATGAATAAATTAGCGGACGCGGAATTATTTTTACTCTTTGACAAAAAGCATTTACAGAACTCGAATTGGTACAGCAAATCAATAAGAGAAGCTGGTTTTTCCGATTTCAACGCGTTTACAAATTTATTACCAAATATTAAAATAAGTAATTGAAGGAATTCTTCGTTGATATCTGAAAAACAAAATTAATTAAATATCTCTCACAGGCATAATGGGGAGGAAACCGGATATGCTGGTAGTACGGATGCGCTTACGTTGCGAGCTATATATTGTTTCCGACGACTTATGTACTTCTGAAACAAAGGAAATGTATTTTTCATTCGCTTGATGAACCGTCACATCGACAACGCCTCCGCCGCAATTGATAATCATAACATAATCAGAATCTAAACGACGAATTTTTAATAAGTAAGTGAGACATAAAAAAAATAATCTTTCAAGGCAAATGTTCACCATAATCGACGGAACGGCCGTAATCGACAATTTTACTCCATCCAAATATATTGCACCATGCGGCGATAGTTTCTGGTTCGTAAATAATTAATAATCTATCTTTGTCTTCCATGCTGCATAACCCTGCCTGTACAGTGATAGGTGAAATTATGAGAAAAATTCGGCAATTATGCGAAATCACATCACGAGCATTATTTCAGCTTACATTAAATGCTGCCTCTTGCATAAATAATTTCCCTTTCATAGACCACATTACTGGTATGGTAATGACCCAACGAATTTGATCTTTTCTAACGGGTTTTTGTAATGCGTTCGATATTTCGAGCAAAGCTAAGCATTTAAAATAGTTTAACGTCCTTGTATATACCGTCAAAGCTGGAATGCACACGCCGTTTGTCGCTTTTATTTCGCATTCTCGGTCAATTTCCTGAAATATTCGACTAGGTATGAACGCAAGTTCCTATATTAGGAAGTTGTAATCTTATGTCTAAATACGTTGGAAAACGTACGAAAAAATTTAATAACTGTAATTTGAATTTTTCAAATAATAACCACTGCGATGACAAAGATGAAGCTCTTTGTTCGATACTCAAAAAATAATCTTTAGCGTCGTAACCGAACGAGTGAAATTCCGTTCTGGAATTCAGCAGCAATATGGAAGGTAGCTTTTTCATGGTTGGATCTGAAAAATTACAAGTTGATTGAAGTTTCATAATTTATTGGAATTAAAATTAAGTATAAGACACTTTCGGTGGCCGATTTTTCTGCATTGGGAGTTTTGAAAAGATGAATGAAAAGTAATGTGAAAGAATAAACTGATGGAAGCCAGTTGAAATCTACTATGTTCCAAGCTTGCTCGATGAAATATGGGGGGAGGGAAGTTTAAATCTGATATGTTCTAAGCTTAAGGTGTGCTCGATGAAGAATGGGGGGGGGGGAGTGGCGACTTCAAGGAAAAGGCTCGAGGGACCAGGATTCATCATGGGCAAAAAAATAATTTTTCAAGAGATACGTAGTTGCACAATAGATAGGGTGGGCCAAATTTCGATTTTTTCGAAAGGGAGGGGGAAGTGATCACAACAATTGCTAAATGACCTGAAAAGGACGTAATAAAAATTTCAGCTTTTTAACTCAATCTTCACACCCACCCCCCCACCCACCAAATGAAGTAAAATTTTTAAAAATTTCGAAATTTTCAAAAAAAAAAAAACGAATTTCTGATCAATTTAAATTTTTTTATTTTCGTAAGTCATATTTTATCGTCCAAAGATTTAAAATTTTTTTTTCCAATTTAGGAGATCTGAAGCGTCTTTGATTTTTTCAAAAAGCACCAATTTTGTTTTTTTTTCAAAAATGAATGGCAAATGGGTAATTTTTTGGTTGTATGCATACTATGGGGCTAATTTATGCCTTTTTGGACGTAAGAAGCCGAATAAGCTCAATTTTAGTTGCACTTGGACATTCATAATTATAGAATTTTTTATTTTTGAATATTAAAAAACATTTTTTCATTTGAGAAGTTCAACAATTTTAAAATATTTTTGACTTTTTAGATCTTACGAATAAAAAAAAAATAGTTTTTATTCCATTTTTGATCAATTGGTAGTTTCTAGACATTTTTTCATTAATGGATTAGGAAATTAAGATTTTGAGTCATTTCCTTATTTCCCTCGCTTCGCTTGGCAAATAAGCCTCAAAATTCTTCAAAAATCACATTATTTCTCTAGTTACATTTACATAATATATTATTATGAATTTACACTACTTCATTACAATTTACATAACCATTTTTCAATAATATTATTTTTCAAGTTTTGATTTCAATACTTCTTTCGCCCTCATTATGTTTGGAAAATGGAGTATTTTTATTACAATTTTTTATATAACCATTTTTCAATAATATTATTTTTCAAGTTTTGGTTTCAATACTTCCGCCCGATTAGGTTTGGAAAATGGAATATTTTGATAGGTCACATGTGTGTTTTTTTTTTGGAACCGATAAGAACCGGAACCGGAACTGGAATCAAAACTGAAGTCGCAGAACCTGAACCAGAATCAAAACCAGAACCAATATTTGAAAACCAGAACGGGAACCGGAACCAGAACCAATATTTTTTTGGTTTTGCAGCCCTGGAAAAAATTAGAAGTTTGTGATGGGCAAGAAATATTTTTTTTTATTTTTTCATTTTTTAATGACTTATACATGGCGAATGGTTTTTTTTATGAACGTAACAAATAAGAATAAATTGGGTTGTGCAGTTTGGAATGTAGCAGTACTTGTCTGATAAAATAACTTTTTTCTTCATTTAATTTTTATTGCGAGCCCCCGAAGGGGCGAGGAGGCACTAATAATTTATGAAAATAAATATAAGTGGCTGTTTTTTCCAAGCAAGTATAATGCCATTCTCAAAGAATTCGAAAACCATTTTTGTTATCAGTTGAAGGAGATCTACGATCAAGTCTGCAATTATCAAGAATGTTTGTGCTTTATTTGTGAATTGTTTAAATGAATGTTTGTGTATTTTACGCGTAACATTGAACTGCAATGGAATTTTATTATTGGTGAAGAGAACAACAAGGTAAAACGTGAATTCGTTTATAGGTTTACTGTATTTGTATGTTATTACTTTCGCGACATTCATCGTTTAAAAAGAAGTAGTTTGATTTACATAATTGTATGAAATAGTTACTTATTATTATTAGGTTGTGTTTATAAAAGTAAATATTTCATTCGAGGTACCATTACTAAATTGATACGTTAGGTTTAGAAAATGTTGTAGGAAGGCATAGAATATCACTCGTGAGTTGTGATGATCTAATTAGCGAGCAATCGTGTGAAAGCTGGTGGGTAGTTGGTGATAGATGCAAGATCGTCCCACTATTCTATAAAGGTGCTACCTCCCTTTATCCAAATCATACCTCAGTGGAAAGCCGCAATGACAAAGCTCCCAACAAAACCAAATTCCCACTCAAGAATTTCTTGGGAGGCGGTGCAAAAATTTTAATTAAAACTTTAACGAAAAAATCAGAGGTTTATGATGGGCAAGAAATATATATATATTTTTTTTTTCAATGACTTACCTGTAATTGTATGAAGAAGATAATTATGTTTAATTGTGAGGAATATTTTAAATAAAAAATATTATATCAGTTCTAGGATTCCTAAATTCATTGATGTGGTTTAGAAAATGTTGTAGGTAGGTAATTATTGTGGTTTGTGACTTCTGAATGGTCAAATGTACATTGCTAAAGCTCCTTACAGTTAATAATAGGCATCCCAAACGCAATAAAATTTGAAAATTTTAATTTTTTATTCAACGATTTGATTTTTTTAATTAAAATTCTCAAAGTCCAAAATAATTATTTCAATTTTTTTTGAGGGGTCGCGCTATTGCTAGCAGTGTTGAACTTCCGAATTGTGGGTTGCCAAATTTATCCCAGTCTTCCCAATTTTATAACATTCGCAAAACCTCGCCCAATTACTTATCTTAAGTGGTAGGCAAGACTACCTACATTTTAAAGATGACCAAAAAATTCCGAAATGACCAAATTTTGTCTGAATACATCCCTCAGGCTCCCTCCAGTCCAAAATAATCATTCCTAACACAACTCAGTTTGAAAAAAAAAAGGAATAAGAATATTTGGGAAAAGATAGGATGTTTAGAATTTTTTTTTCAACGAATAAATTTGTTTACTTTAAATTCTCAAAGTCTAAAAAAAATTTTTTAACTGGTTTGAAGAGGTCGCGCTCTTGTTAGCAATGGTGAGCGTCTGAATTGTTGGTTGCTGAAATTTTCTCAGTCCTCCTAATCCCCTAACATTTGCAATACCTCGCCTAATCACTGTTTTCATGTGGCAGTAAGACTACCTACATCTTCATTTGAAAGAGTTTTAATTATCTTTTTTCAAACAGTCTCGTGTGGGGATTCCCATTCGCCACCAAAGTGAGCCTGAGAGATGTGCCCTGACTCAATTTGATGGTTTTTGAATTTCTCTGACATCTTTGAAATGTAGATAGTCTTGCCTACCACTTAAAACGAGTAAATCACCAATGTTCTGCAAATGCTACGGGATTTAGGAGACTTGGATAAATTCGTTGACCAAAAATTCAGAAGCTATACGTAGTGCGTGACCCCCAAAACATATTGAAAAGAAATTTTCCAGGCCGTAGGAATCAAAATTAAAACAATGAATATGGCGAAAAAAATTAAAATTTTTTCATCGTCATATCTTTTTTATGAAATTTTTCATTACTTTTTTTCAAATAGATTTGTGTAAGGAATGCCTATTCTCGACGAGAGTGAGCCTGTGTGATGTGCCCTGACCAAATTTGATGGTTTTGGAATTTCTCTGACATCTATAGTCTCTTTTGTAGGATTATTCATTTTTTAGGTTCATTACTTTTCCACTCTAAACTTCTCTGAAATACTTTTTTATGTTATTGTTGTTAAATTTTCCATGTATTTCCTTCATTCATTTCTTTCTTTTTCTTTTTTTAGTTATCTACCTTTCCTATTGTTTCGAAATGCCCAATTTTAGGGATCGGACTACTAATAGGGGCACATGGACGGCTGAACATCTTAAAGGTGCTCTCAATGCTGCACTATCCAAGGAAATGAGCATGCGTGAGGCTAGTGATCGTTTTGGAATTCCTAAAAGTACCCTGTATGAACGCGCCTCGAAGTTGAAGAAAGGCGAAGTTATGGATTTGAAGCCAAAATTAGGGCGCTTCGAATTCATTTTTAATAACGACAACGAAGACCAACTTGCTGCCAATATTATAACATTAGATGAACGAATGATGCCTCTCACAAAGGGGGAGTTTTTGAAATTAGCATACGATTTAGCAGTACACCTGAAAATCGACCATCGTTTTAATACTGGCACGCAAACAGCTGGAGATGCCTTTTATTACGGTTATATGAGACGGCACCCACATTTGACCTTACGAATAGCCCAACCCATCAGTTCAGACAGATGTAAAGGATTTAATAAGGAAGCGGTCGAGAAATTCTATGCGTTACTTTCTTCGTTGATGGAGCAGTATAAGTTTGAAGGTGGTTCTATCTTCAATGCTGATGAATGTGGGATCTCGCGTGTACACAAAAATAGCAAGGTGATCACAAAGAAAAATAAACGAGAAGTAGGGAAAATGACATCAGGGGAGAAAGGACAAAATATCACCATATTGTTTTCTATCAACCAAGAGGGGAATTTGGTTCCACCTTTCTTCATATTCGCAAGGAAAGAGAGCGCCCAGTGCGCACTTATGGTGAATGCACTGGTAGGATCTGGTAGCCATATTGGAAAAAAGAGCTAGATAACAGCCAAAGCTTTCTTAAAATGGCTTGAAAACTTTGTAAAGTTTGCCAAACCAACGGAAGAGAGGCCAATCTTATTAATACTAGACGGCCATAGCAGCCATAAACATTTGAGCGTGCTTCAATTTGCTAAAGCTAACCACATTATTATGTTGAGTGTACCCCCTCATACGACTCATAAAATGCAACCCCTCGATAAGGCGTTCATGAAACCATTTTAAAAAAATTATAATAAAGCTGCAGAAAAGCTATTACGGCAGAAAGGGGGAAATAACATCCTGGATAAAGATGTGGCCGGATTAGTAAACGAAGCTATAAAAAAAAATAGTATTCAAATTGCCAAAAATGGATTTAGAGCAACAGGAATATACCCATTTAATAATTCGGCGAAAAAGATTTTGCACCTTCAAAACAACGTAAGCCTATTATAGGAAATTCATCCATGACTGCTGCACTGAACACGATAATGCCATTCCCTCTCCAGCAAGAAAGTAAAAAGAAAACGCGAAAAGAGGAGGCAGAAATTTTAACTTCTACTCCATACATGGCGAAGAAGCAAAAATTAGAAAAGAAGGTTGAAACGTCTACCAAAGATACTGAAGGATGCATAATATGCAAAAAAAATGATGCCGAAGATTTTATTCAATGTATTCTATGCGAAAGATTTACACACCAGAAGCTGCGCAGAAATTTCAGATAACAGTTACGCTGACTACTTATGTGACAACTGCAGTATATAGACAATTTAAAAACCTTATTTCGCATATGTTTCTTACGAATATGATAGACTTACTTTTCTTTTTTTTTTACTTTTTTTTTTTTTTTTCTTTAACATACAGCGTACAGCTACGGGACTAGAGACAAAAAAAAATTTAGATGGATTTTAGATTACTACATGTGTTTTGTGATATCTCGTGATATTTTCAAATTATATTATAGATATGTAGGTATATTAAAATTCTAGTCATTACGTTTGTCCACTTTTAGGAAGAAACAAGGTTACCATATGTAATCGGTACGATACCTAATACCATTATAAACGCAGTTCCTTATAATTATGTATATGAATAAGTAAGCTTAAAATCGCAAAAAGAGTAAATTTTTTTTCAAAAGGTTTGGAGGGGTCCCACTATAGCTAGCAGTGGTAAGCTTCTGAATTGTTGGTTGCCGAATTTTTCCTAGTCCTTTCTATTTCATATAATTCCAAAACATCGTCCAATTACTTGATTTCAAGTCTTAGGCAAGACTACATACATTTCAAACATGCCCAAAAAATTCTTAAATGACCAAATTTGGTCTTAAAAACATCTCTCAGGTTCCCTTTAATTCAAAATAATCATCCCTTACAGAAAGCACTTTGAAAGAAATTGAATAAAAATTTTTGGAAAAGGAGAGGATGTTTGGAAAATTTTAATTTTTTTTAAATATTCTTAATTTAAATTCTCAAAGTCTAAAAAGCCATTGTTCCATTGTTTTGAAGGTGTCGCGCTCTTGCTAGCAGTGATGAGCTTCTGAATTGTTGGTGTCCGAATTTTTCTAAGTCAT
>VFXL01000176.1:0-80001 GCA_009761765.1 Phenacoccus solenopsis | reverse complement strand
GGCATGGCTGCTTACTTTTTTTATTTTAATAATTTGTGTATTAATTTAAGAAAATTATAGTTTTTATTAAATTATTAGGTCGTAATTATATAAATGTGATATTTTAATTAAAAATAAAAATCTATTTTTAATAAAAAATGAAGATAAATTAATGAAAAAAATTAACTTATATTCGCATATATACATTTTTTTTTTTAATAAAAATTTTTGTTTAATTTTTCAAGTTCTGTAAATTCTTTTACCCAGTTTCAAATTAATTCAAGTTCTTAATTTTTCTGAATTTGAGTTCTCGTTCTTTAGTTGAAAATTTAAGGTATTATTAGTTCTAGTTAATGATTAAAAATTTGCAATATTTGAAAAATTATACAGTTCCATATATAAAACAAGAAAAATCCATTTATTCCTTTGCTCTTAAAAAATTAATTTACGTTTACTTCTCTCTTCTTAGAATAATTTCTTACTTCACTACATAAATAAATCAAAATTCAACTGCCAGCATAGTGCATGCGGCGCATTTTCCAGAGATCTTAAATTGATAGATCTTGGTAGGTTTACTTTCCTTTAGGCAGGACCAATAGCTGTAGCAATCTATGGCTACATACATGGTCGAAAACTACAAATCAAAAATACTATTAAGTTTACCTTTGATAGATGGTAATTTAAACAGCTCTCGGTTACAGCTGATATTAAATCTTGAAGAACTTCTTCGTTTATCTTTGCGAATACTAGTGCTAACCGATTGTAATTTATTAATCTGCGTTGGAGGTGGTGGTACTAGTCCAGTTTGTAGGGCTGAATTGGCTAACATTTTTTCTTACTATAAAAATATTAGCGCATAATTGGTATCATCTAAGACTATTTTTGCCAAGTACAGATGCTTAGAACTTTTACAATGCTCTCCAACAATTTCCTGCAAATGAAACGTTACAAAATTAGGCGAATTTGAAAATAAACAAAGAAAATCTTTTATATCAAATGTTTAGCAGATGAATCTATAATCGAATTTTAACTAACTTAATGGTTACTTTACAATATAATGAAATATTTTTTCCTCATTACATTATTTCAAGGATCTGTATGATAAAAGGTTGTCTTTTGCATTCCTATAGCCTTACCTACATATTATAAAAAAGCAAGACAAACTTTCTGTATCGAGTCTACCACCAAGTAGGCTCAAAATTCAAATGAGGAAGGAGTAAGGAATATACTTTCAAGGACGAAATTATAAAAATGATCTATTATGAAATAAATTTGTATTTTTCCTTAGATGAATCCTTGTTGAACTTTAGACAATGTCTTCGGAATAATTTCAATTTTTTTTTTTACTACAAGGGCGCAGGCTAAATTAACAAATTACATTATATAAGCAAACGAATACATGCACAGTGCACAACTGACAGTTCGCCTCTTAAGTTGAACATATGTAGATAAACCAGCTGTAAAATTCGATTTGATTTAGCTTTTGATCACTTTTATTATCAAGGGGAAAGGAAGTTACAAATACCATAGCAAAAATATCGCAGACATAAGTTGAGACTAATTCAGTAGCATTAAGACGATGTAACAATTTGTCTGCTCAGGTTACATCTTCTTATTCATTGATGTCAGCCTACTTAATTGTAAAATGTCAAACCACGATTAACTCTCAGTTTCAAATATCATGGTAGAAATGGAAATACTTTTCATATCTCACAATAGTAAATGTATAGAATTCATATTATCTCACTATGCTGAATGTATAGAAAAATATGTTAGCTGTCTCCATCGTCTTTACTTTCCCTTTTCAAATGTAGTGATGTAATACCTCTCGAGCCTGATCACTTAAAATCACAAATGTAAAAATGAAACTCTCATACGAAGTTCATTTTTGGTATCACTGTGTTAAGAATGGGTACTTTGAGAAGAAATGAAAATTTCGAATTTTCAAATTATTTTCTTCATCAAAAATGTTAATTCAGATTTACTTCAAATTTTTGTAGATAAGTTCAACACTTGGAAGTTTGTAGTTTTAAGCGTTAGATTTTCCGACTCAAGTTGTTCAAATAAGCGAGAGGCTACAACGTTCGATATTCATTATTGTAGGATAACACCGTCGTTACTCATTTTCATTATCAAATTACTTAAATTAAATGCGCAAAACTACTCTTTCCAGATTTTTAGACGACACGCATTAGTTATTATTTTACCATCAATGTTGGACTGTACGGTACAAGGAACTTGAAAAGGAACATACCACAGCATATTTTTATAGATCATAATTCATAACCAACACAACCCAAAGTGATATGATTATGTGAAACATTCGGCCAATTGATTACCATGAACTATTAGTTGAAAATTTAAATGAAATAAAATAATACAAAACTACAAATAATAAAATTGATGGTTATTAAAAATACACTACATCTACACGGACTATTCTTACTGTTAAGTGTTATGTTTTTCAATGTAGATATTTACTAATTTGTTGCAAACTTTGGTTGCAAAACATCAATCAGAGCGGTGCGTACTCTTAGGAATTTTTAGGTGCAGCATAACATTAGTAGTTCTCTTCTCACTCACCGCAAGTCGTGAATTTGTAGCGCTGAAGGGCAAAAGATGAATGATGAATGATTCCATCTTGGATAACCAAAATCTTCCGTTCTCGTTCAATTTCCTCGCTCGTTTTTGATTTTTCAATTTTCAACTTCCAATGGACAAGGGATGGCTGGCACTGGCAACTTCTAATTTTCACTTGTGCTGCTGTGCTGCAAAACTTGTAACTTGATGCAACACTAAAAATTGGAGTATAGAATTTGATGCACTGGTGCACCCGGGTGCACTACAAAAGTCATTATTGTTCAATATTCAAATTTCGAGTAGAGCTGTAAGGAACGAAACGGGGTTCGTTTCGTTTCCATTTCGATTTCTGTTTCCAATTGTATTGTTTTGTTTTGCGTTTTGTTGTGTTTCTTGTATATAGATCATTCTACTTCGTTGCGTTTTCCACCATTTTTTAAATTTTACGCGTAACAAGAATGTGGGCCAAGTAGAAATAGTCAACAGAACGGGGGGCGTTTTGTTTTTTAGAAATAAATTATAAATTAAATTCTCCGTCAAATATAATTTTTTTTTGTTAATCACTAAATCCGCGAGCAAAAAAAAACATTTGCAAATTAAATCATTAATGAATAGGTATCATGATTTGAAGACTTACTTTTTCTTTCCTCAAAAAACAAAAATCGAAGAATCACACAAGAAACAATTATATTATCATCAATTCATCATTGTACTAAAAAAAATCAAAGCTCAAAATTTGGAAACTGAAAAATCTGAGCATAGTGCTGAGCACAAAATAATATAATACCTTGCAATCTTGCAGGCTGCGAGATGCAACCTACTGAACTTGACATTTTACAAAACTCAGCGCCAAAATTTGGATAATGATAATAATATAGAATTATAGATCAAGATGATAGAAAAATGAGTCGATAAAACAATAAGGCATTTTGATACTTGAATCGCGATGAATGTGTCATCGCAGGCGGATCACTTAGGTGATTACCATCTAATAGTTCTCCCCAATCCACAATCTGTGAACCTCTGTGGACTCGTTTATCAATACGTTGGAAAATGTGAACTAGTTCGGTTCAAGTTCGCGAACTGAACTTGACGCTTTTATGAAGTTTGCGAAGTGCCCACATGCATGTCCAATCTAAAGATCCCAAGAACCCCTAAGGCTGCCCCAGTGGAATAAAAGGTGACTCGATTCTACTTAGTTCCTAGTCTTGATTTTGATGATGCACATTATCGTTCTTTCCTTACTTCAATTCATATTTTTTTGATTTTTCTTTTTGTTCCCTGAAAAACATGATTATTTTTCATATTTTCTTTCGTTTTCTTCACTCATTTTTGAACTTAATCTCTAATACTGAATAATATACCATAAAATTCAAGAAACCCATGTTCTTTCACAAAATCTGAACAAATTAAAAGTATATTAATTTATGTAATAGATGATTATTTCATTATTTAATTCAATTAATTTCCGCGCTCTGTTCATGAAAGATTTTTGTATTTTCTTGGAACAAAAATAATTTGAGGCCAGTTTACGATTTTATGTCCCACTCTTTGTTGACCCAGCAAAATGGTCATGTGATGAAATGATGATTCGATGAAAAAAAAAAAACAAGAACACAAAAAAGTTGGCAGGCATTTTCTGCAAAACTGTAATTTTTCATTTTGACACTACAAGAAAATAATTCGTACTTCACAAATTAAACAAAGTAGTAACAAATACGTACACATTCTAATTCCATTTATCTTTTAGCCCTAAATTATTGATTGAAGGATTCCTTGAAGGTTTTTTTTTGGAAGTTCAGCATTGGTCACAAATTCTGGTGTAGAACATCACGTGATGCAATTTAAAAAAAGTATTCACGAAAAAATGCGATAAAATTTTTTATGAAAAAAATTAATTTTTCACAATTATACAAAGAAATAAGACCTACTTTGGATAAACTCAATTATTGCTTAATTTTTGATCAACCTTCACTACCACTGCATTCGATGTTTCGATAGCTAAAATTAAAATTACATGTACATATCTAGACTGCTTCAAGAGCACTGATGAATATGTGCTCAAGATAGCTTTCCAATGGAACTCAACAGTCAATTACCAAATATAATTTTGTTCAAAGAAAAGTATTTAGAACACATCCGCACAATATACTAAATATATGAAACTTCAACAACATCAAAATGGATTCCAATCTACTTCTTGAGGAACATTTATAATTCGATACGCTTGAATAACATCACCAGGTTGGAATATAACTGACTGGTCCACAAATTTTAAACCGCAATGTTGATCTTTTTTTATAGCGTTCACTTCCACTTTTAAATTTTTCATTGAATCCAATGTTCCTAAAATATAAAACACATTAGAGCTGGGAAAATTTCACGAAAACTAAAGCACTAAAGTGGATTCCATTTCATCTAAACCCTACCTACTCGAAATATTCTTTTAATTTATTCATGTTCCAAATTAACAAGGTATTTTACGTTTAACTCACCTCTGTGCAATTCTTCTCCATTTCTTATCACTTTGTATAGAGCAGCCTTTTTGAGTTCTCCTTTAACGCATCTACAGCCAGCAACGGGAACCTTCTTTTTTTTCCCATCGGTGATTAAAAATAACTCCATCACTACCGCTTCTCCTGAACAAATAGAGTATTGGATTTCATAGATACACAAGTAAAAACTTTTCTTTCCAATTATAGAAGAAGGGCTTTCAATATGCCAATTGGCCAAAACAGAAAATTACTAAATAATAAAATTCCCTGCAGTCACGAGAAATACCTTTTTTTTTTTCAACAAAAGTAAAAGAAAAAATGTAGTACCTATAATTTCTTCTACTTCCTTGGGAGGAAGGCGTAAATTTATTTCATTTTTAATATCTTCCAAAAAACGATAAATTATATTCTGGTGCTTAATGGTAACATTGTTAGTATTAGCGTAATTCTGAGCATCTGGTAAAACGTCAACATTGAAATTATATACCAGCGCTAAAACAGATAATAAACAAATTTTAAAAAACGACAAATCCAACCACCTATGATTCTTCCTACTATGAAGAATACTAACCTTGAAAAGATAGAGCGATCTCCACGTCTGATAACGAAACACTGCCAACTCCGCTGTGAATCACGTTCAATTCGCATAACGGACTATGGTACGTTTTTAAACTATCAATCAAAGCTTCAAGCGAACCTTCCACATCGCCTTGCGAAAATAAAAATTAAAGATCATTATGATAACAAATTTTCAGTCATCAGAAGAGATGAAAGAAACATACGACAAATTGATTAAACTTTTAAAAATCAATACATAATATAACCTACTTTTAATGACTATGTTTAATTGGGGTCCCCGATCAATCTCTTCGTATTCTTTCTTCTTTGGTGGACGTACGGGCGATAATCTGTAATATTTCATTTTTCTTTTTTCAATCAATCTTTCCTTATACACCTGCCAAAGAAATATAAGGCACATTAAAATTATAATATACAAGCCAAAGGTATTCACTTTAGGGATCAGTTTCTTCAACAAAGCTCAAGTAGAACACAGAATCCGCTTAAACTATAATAAACATTACGTACCGCTCTCTCTTGAGCCCTTATATTTTCAATAGTTGGTAAATCAGTCATCGCTTTCTGGAGCAGTGAATTCTTTTGTCGAAAATGCATAACTTCTTTAGCTCTGTGCTGAAAAAATTCAAGGGAACGGATTATGAAAATAAGTTCTTAATGAATGCCTGTTGATACTTGCAGATAATGTTATTTATCGCTTTACATCTACTCCTAATACCATGAAAATATATTTAGGATGTTGTAAGAGGACACGTGATGGTATTCAATTATTTTAACAATAATTCGAGTCCAAATTTACGAAATTTAGGTAGCGTGAAGTTCTCCAAGTTCTTTTTGAATTATGATTAGCCCTCCAATTTTGCGTGTACTTTGACTCGATCTTGGGAAACTAAACCCACATACGAAGTTACAGGTTTATAAGTATACAAGCCAGGAATACTCGTCCTACGGAGGGGTTGCAAGTTATAGGCACGTTTTGTACAGAAAAAAACATATTGTTTAATAATTTCCTCATTTCACTTAACGTATTATAGAAAAAAAAACGTAAGCAGCCATGCCGCATTACTGGAGCTGAGTTTTTAACTGGGGCTTGTTCAGGTTTGGTAATAATAACGTTGCTGAACCCTTCATGACTATAGGCCATACCCAATACCAAGTCTAAAAACTCTATTCTATCCCTTCCAAAACAACATAAGAAGTTGAATTTGGAACAAACGTAGTATTTCTTACCATGAAATAATCATTTGAACGCATATTTCTCAAATTAAAACAACTTGAGGCTCCTCAAATTACTTTCAAATCCTTATGATCCGCCATTTTGACCCAAATTCAAGAGGTCATATTCTGGTCACCAACTGACCCTACCCTCAAAGTTTTACCTTTGTAGGCCAATTTGTTGAAGAGATATTGATGATTAATGAAATTTCCTATGGTCATTTCTCCTCCAGAACAGGTTTTTTACTCTAACTTCCCTCCAAATTCACTTAGGAAGCTAAAATCAGTATAAGTTAGTGACTTGGGCTCATTTTATAATACGACACGACAATAAAAAATTTTCCACCACTCTTATACCCTCACCACATTTTAGGGTCAATAACCGCCTCCTTATCTCCTCCAATATCTTGTACGGAAGTGAATTGGGGATATTGTATACTTTTCATTTCCAATAATCATCTAAGTTCGTAATAATTACATTTTTACCAATTTGAGGCTCCTCAAGCTCTACTCAAATTTTTGGGATCGATTTTAACTCAAATTCAAGAGGTCATATTCTGGTCACCAACTAACCCTATCCTCAAAATTTGACCTTTGTAGGTTGATTTGGTGAGGAGATATGGAATATTCAAAAATTTCATGACTTAAAACTTCCTCAAAAAGCTGTTTTTTGCTCTAACTCCCCTCAAATGCACTAAGGAAGCTGGAATTTAGATATGTTGGTGTCCATGACTTACTCTTCCATATGAGATCAAAAACAAAAAATTTGAGGCATTTGCCCCTTCTCTAGCACCCCTCAAAATTTGAGATCCGCCATTTTGAATTTTTTCAAAAAAAGTATATTTGCGCTTTTTTAAGAAGAGTCTCTCACCAAAATTTGAGCAAATTTCATCAATACCCGCCGGCGCTACGCGCGGGCCACAAAAAACAAAATTTCCTCAAAAAACAGGTTTTTCCTCTACTTTCCTCAAAACGCACTTAGGAAGCTGAAATTTGGATATGTTGGTGTCTGTAACTCACTTTTTCGTATGACATCGAAAATAAAAAAATTAAGGTATTTGCCCCTTCTCCAGCTCTCCTCAAAATTTGAGTGATCCGCCATTTTGAATTTTTTCGAAAAAATAAAAAATATCGTTTTGTTAGATTTCCAAGTAGACTCTCTCACCAAGTTTTGAGCAAATTTCGTAAATTTCCGCCCGCGCTACGCGTGGGGAAAAATATATATACCAAAAAGTTGAACATTTGCCAGATGATTACAAATGGTCTGAAATTTTTCTTCATTTAATTTTTATTGCGAGTCCCGAAGGGGCGAGTAGGCACTAGTCATATTAACTATCAAGAAATTAAATATTTAACGGTATTGCTGAATACTGAGACATGATTATAGAATAAATAATATACCATCATGTCTCAGTTATTTAGGACTCTTCGAGTTCAGTTCAATTTTGACTATCCGATACTTTGGATCTATTCCTCCTCTTTCCCCTCCTTTACAAATCACGTAAGCTATAATAGCTATTGTTTTGAATAAAAAATTCTGCTGAGCCATTTCGATCGAGCTTTCTACCACCAAGGGCCGACATGTCTACTCAATCAGCAACGAATGGAATAAAATATAAAATATGTTTGAAGACTTCCCACCCAAATTAAACGAGCTGAAATAACTTGGTTTTTCATTAAAAACACATTTCAATTTCAAGAGCTTACTTCTGACTCAACTTCGATCAGTACATCACCCGGTGTAGGCAGATTTTGCCAACCTAAAACTTCGACAGCAGTAGACGGCGTTGCTTTAATGACTTGTTTTCGCTTATCATCATACATCGCTTTCACTTTACACCAAGCCACACCGGCCGTTAAAACGCTTCCTTTTCTTAAAGTCCCGCGTTGAATTAGAACAGTAGAAACCTTGCTGCAATAATGATTTAATTCGAAATTATCAGAAACGGTTCGCACAACCAGTCACCTGAACCAATAATTTTAAGCTTACCCCCTATATCGATCGAGCTTCGATTCAATAATCACCCCTTCCACAAACCCGCTGTAAGTAGCTTTCAAATCAGCTAATTCAGCTTGAACCATAATTGCATCCATCAACTGAGACACATTGGTACCTTTTAAGGCTGATACTGGTATCGCTTGTACATCACCTCCGAATTCTTCCAAGACGAGATTCTGTGCGACCAACATTTTCTTCGTTCTCTCCTATAAAGTGTGATATAGTTTGAAAAGACAAGCGTACAACTGAAGTATTAATTAACCCCTTTTAACATAATCAAAAATTTCTGTTACCTACTATGTCAGCGTTGGGCCTATCTATCTTATTGATGGCCACTACGATTGGAACTGAAAATAAAATAAAAAATGAAATTAGTAGGAAATTCAATAATTATACTAAAATCGAGTATTTTTATTCTATATCTAACACAATTTCATATTTCATGTATAATTAAAACTATGAGATTAAACAAAATAAATTTATATTATTTTTAAAGATTATTAACTCAATTACTAGGATGATTAATAAATAGAATAATTTCTACAATGAAGAGTTTATTAGGCCTTTTACGATTATTTATATAACCTAAAATTTTTT
The DNA here is from genome assembly GCA_009761765.1 of Phenacoccus solenopsis. Classification (NCBI taxonomy): domain Eukaryota; kingdom Metazoa; phylum Arthropoda; class Insecta; order Hemiptera; family Pseudococcidae; genus Phenacoccus; species Phenacoccus solenopsis. The sequence continues at coordinate 70,560 of VFXL01000176.1, read as the reverse complement.
CTTCAACTAATTTATAAAACCCAACACTAATTATTACCAAAATAAAAATTAATAAATATTTCATTATGTATAATTATATATACATATAATTATTTATTTAAAAAAATTAATGAAATTCTAAATTTCATTATTTAAATAAAAAAATAATTATTAATTAATCTTTTCGTAAGAAATTAATAGTTTCATTAATGATCAAATCCAACGTAATTTTTATTGGCCTGAACCCAAATTAAATTAAAAATTAAAAGTTGAGCAAATTTTCAAAATTAATTTCCATTTAAATTTTTTTTTTTTTAAATTTCACATCAAGGTAATGAACTAAAATTTTAATTTATTCTATCAATTTTAACTATCCTGCTATTCGAAGAGTAATAATTAATTTAAATAAAATTATCATAGTATAAATTCATTTTAATAAATTTTTCTATCAAGTTTACCCCAAAAAATAATCCTATATTATAAAATTTTCAAGGTCTTCTTGTCTTTCAAAAGAAATTAAATTTTTTTAAATCAAAAATTAAGTTTTAAACATGAATTAGATGAATATTACTTTTTATTTATTTATTTATTCACTCATTTATGCATTCATTCATTCAATTCTTCAATTAGAATATAACATTTAAGACTAGAACACAATAAATAGCAACGTATAGAAAGTAAGTAGTAACCTTTAGCGCTTTTAGCCATGTTGATTGATTCAACGGTTTGCTCCATAACACCATCATCAGCAGCTACCACTAACACGACTATATCAGTACAGTGTGCTCCTCTAGAACGCATCGCACTAAAAGCAGCATGCCCAGGGGTATCGAGAAACGTAATAAAACTTGACTGTATTGGCACTAAATTTGTGAACAAAAATTCAAGGCAAATTATTTCAACTATGATTACGAAACAATCACTACATATAAAAAACATGAATACTTGGACAAAATAATATATTATTTAAATTTTAGCTGTTTGAGTCTTCTCAAGTTAAGCTCATATTTTGGTCATTCGTCATTTTTCGTACATTTTTGATAGGACAGTTTGGTAAGGAAATATGCGTGATTCATGAAATTACTTATTGTGTTTACCCCTACAATAGCATTTTTTCGCTGTAACTCCCCTCCATATTTAGTTGAGAAGCTCATTTTATCATATGACACCATAATCAAGCATTCTGACCTTTCTTGTACCCCCACCCGATTTTGAGAATAGAAAGCCCTCCCAAATTCACGTATGGAGGTAAAATTGATGCGCAACATACTTCTCATCACTAATAATCATACAAGTCCGTATTTATCAAATCTGAGCTATTTGAGCCTGCTCAAGCTTTCTTCAAATTTCAGCCATTCGCCATTTTGGATCCATTTTGAATCAAAGTAGAAAAGTCATATACTTGTTCCGGATCAACTTTACATACGAAGTTTGACTTTTTCAAATAAATTTGATGGGATAATGGAAGATTTAAGAAATTTCATTAATCAAAATTTCCTCATAAATCGTTTTTTTGTTGCAACCACTCCCCACATGCATTTGGAAGACTAAAATGTGTAAGCGATTTTCACCCACACCCAACCGACGGAGGGGGCAAAAATAGTATCAGAATTTAATTTCACTTATATAATACCAGAAAAAGCTCCAATATGTTGAGTGATTCCTCCAAATTCGCCGCTCACGATTGACGATTTACGCAGATAATCAAGCAAAGTAGTTTTTCCATGATCAACATGTCCCATTATCGTCACTACAGGTGGTCTACTTTGAAGCTCTTCAGGTGGAGCGGGTGGACTATGAAGGACGAAATTTATTCCAATCAGTGAAATTTCAAAACCACAGATCGAGAACGAATGTTCAAGGCATCAACTTACTATCGATGTACATCTTTATCTGCAGATTGTTCCACTGTTTTTTCTGATTGGCCAATTTTCCAACGAAAATTAGCCTTTGATACTAATTCAGTTAGCGTATTCCAGTCATCAATGATATCCGATGGGTGCGTATAATGTGCCGTATTATCAACGAAGGTCATAAATTCAAACACATCATCTATGAGAAAAATGATAAGGACTCAATTCAATAAGAAATTTTCATTAATGACCAACCAAAGGTCTAGTTATCCAATACAATACCAAATTTCGCTGACAAAACATTCATGTTTAGTACACGCGACTTACCGACAGACTTGTCCATTGCACGACTCAATTCTTCAACAGTCATACCCGGCCATATATTAATCACTTTCTTTTTTTTCTTTGGAGAAGTGAAATTGAAGTCAGGTAATTTCTCCTGCAAAGATTAAAGTACTAAAATTACCAAGGTGGAAAGTATTAAACATCACTTTGCACAGATGGAAAAATAAAAATAGTCTAAAATATATCTCGTAGGAATACAAAAATTTTAATTTTTTCGATGAAATACCGGAATTATCCAATTGATGACTGCGCTAGATATATTGATTCAAATATAAGTACTCTTTATATACCTTACAAAAGTTTCAAAATTGTTCAAAATGATTTTTTTTTTACATTGAGTTTTGTGAAACTTGCATGAGTATCTCAAAAAATACTCATCAACTAATAGATCACGTATCTCAAATTTGTAATCACAAATTTCAACTATGCAACAAATTAGGTTATCAATCTGAATTTGACTACAGCCGGACGGATTTAAGGTTTATCAATAAAACACGTGCCTTGTCTTCCTTGTTTTTTCCTCTGAAAATAGGACACGAAGTATGTAAATGTAAGACTAATGCACCATAGTTACATTCATTTTTGAAGAATAATTGTCTACCGGTAATTTCATGGCAAGGTGCTATCCTGCAGAGTGAAGTCAAAAAGTAAATAAGAAGAAAATAATAATTATAAGATTGTTCTAACACACTTTAAATAAATATAACAATAACTTACGTTTTTTGGAAGGATTTGACTAAAAGTATCAAATTTGTGCGATACTTATACATAATAAATTTATTAATGAACAGTTGATCAAAATTATAAAAAATTTCATATACCCACGAAGTTTGATAGCTTGGAGCTGGCTCCTCCTTCCGGCATGGATCAACCGGTTTCCTCATACAATGATGTATAAAAATACGCCATTTTAGTTCTGGGTCATGAAAGTTATAGAAAGACAAAACAAAGAGAAAGACAAAGGTGGAAAGTCTCGTACTTTTTTCTGACTTTGTGTTTAACTGTTTGTCGTTCTTCGTTCTTTCATCGTTAGTCGTTACTTCTTAGTTTTTACACAGGAGTGGGTGTAAACTGTAAAAATGGTGTAACTGTGGTAACTGTAAAGTAAACTGAATACCAGTACCAAAAACCAAAATGAAACGTAAACCAGAATGAAACGAGCTAACGGGCGTTTTTATGAAAAAGTATTAATTACCAGGGTTGCGGTTGCTGAGAAAAACCGGAACGGAACGAATAAAACCAAAAACGAACGAATCAATTAGATAAATTAAAAAAAAATGGAACAGAACAAGAACGAAACATACAGATTATTAAAAAAAAAAAGAACAAAAAACGATTCCTTTTTCATCGCGGGAACGGAACAGAACGGAACAATTCATCGATAACGATAACTTATGTTTACTGTTCACTAAATAATTACTAGAACTACCATTACCAGAAGTCCAGAACGTTATCGGATGCCGGAAAAACGAGAGAAACGTAACCATCTGAAACCGGAAAACCAGATATCGAAAAAATTGAAAAAATAGAACCTATAACTACCGTACTTACGGAACTAGAACGACAGTAGATGCCGTTTCGGTTAGACGGTTAGTTCCAGTACTGGGGTACCGCCATACCGGTCAAGATTCGAAATGGCGTTCAGCTTCAGACGTTGACGTTCAGTGAACATGAAGTCATGAACGACATGAATAAACGTAAAATGACTTGTCTTTTTTAGTTTTGTGGTATCGTGTCTAGTGACATCTAGAACGTTGTTTGTTCTGTGACCGCTTACATACTATTATCAAATTAAATGCCTAGATTTTAATTGATTTAAAATAGTAACATTGAAGTTTATCTTGTAATTTGAAGAATTTTATATGAATTTTCATAAGATACTCAAAACGCATAATATTTTCAGTGACATGAATGTGATAACTGTTGTTTGTTAATTGTATCGAGACTTGGGCATAAACTTCGAATAAATTTTGATGGCTGAACGAGAAGAAAATTTGCTGAAAGAGATTGTCGAAAATTTGAATAAAAAACCAGCAAAAGGAATTTTAAAGAACTCTTCGAGTTTTGAGACGACAGAATCTCTAAGATGGTAGTTTCTTTCATTATACTGACTTAATTGTACATATAAGCATTTACAACGAAATTGCTTATTCACTTGGGTTTTTCTGTTTCATTTGTATATTCTTGTGTAATAAAATAGAAAAAACATGTTATCTATTTTTATTAAAAGTGCTTGGACACTCCAAATCTCCATTTCTTCATCTTGAATTTTTATTGGGTATTTCGTAATGATCACTAATGAACGATGTTAAGCCTTATACCTTTTCTGTATTGCAGAAATATTCTGTTTGGTTCTGGGACTTTATATATTTCTAATCGAACGTATTAACACTTCTCCAGTCGTTTTTTAGTTTATCAATTTCAAGCTCAACGTATACTGGGTCATTTATGGAAAATTCCTATAGTTGATTTTTGAATATATTTGGTAAATTGTGAATATCATATGTTATTTTTCATGTTCGTTTAGTACCAAACCATCCAAAGATAAAGCAACGAAATGGGACGAAATGAACATCATAGCGACTTTACACCCACCAGATAAAGATTACGGTCATATGAAAGTAGATGAGCCGAAAACACCATTTGAACGTGATGTACCTGATGATGAATTGGATTGTTCAATTGATCCTGATTTACTAGCAGAAGAGTAAGTTACTTTTTGGTCAATTCGCATTTTACCATGACACTATCATTTTTTTCATCATATACTTTTTTTCGATACATACAGTAAGTTAATAGGTTTCCTAATTTATTGATGAAAGTAGTTTTCCATCATATTGATTACAACTAGTTTTTTTAAATATTGATATATCAAGAATTACGCTTGTAATTTTGTTGAAATTTGAAAATAGTTGAAAATAATAAACAAATATTGCTGCAAAATTAGGAAAGTAACTTGTGTAAACTTACTGACTCACATTGCGTCACTTGTAACAAAAAATACTGTGAAAAAGTTGCCTATATGATGGACGCTACGGAATAGTGAAATTTCACTTTTATTTCTAGCGCCTTTAATATTGAGATGGACAACCTTGTAATACTGAGATGGACATCTTTTCCACAGAGTACTCTTTGTTCTCAATGAGAGCTTCATTCATAATTTCCAACAATTAAAGAAATATAACATAAACAAATTTATTTGATTAAAAATAACAAGAGTTTCAAGTTGTGGGAGTAGGGCGTTATTTTGTTTCAAAAATATATTTCATAAACAGGAGCATGATACATTATTTAAATATTATGATGATCATTACCAATGTATGATAAGTTGATAACATATAAAATTTTAAAAAACAAATTTCGTCTGAAGAATTTCTTCAAAATGTTTGAAAAAAATATCAAAAATCAACTTCCCTATATCGGTTGATCTCACTCAAATGACTTTTTGGACACTATGATCTCCACTTTTCAAGTTCCTAAAGTTGTACGAGTTTACTAAAATAAATTGTCCACTGTTTTTTATATCTTTATTATTTTTATTGTTAGATGGTTACTAGCATGATTTAATGATGTAGTATCGAAATTGTGTAGAATTAAAAAAAAGAAAGAAGAAGGTCTGAAAATTCACTTATCAACAGACGATTCAGACAGTGAATCAAATGAAGAAGAAACGCCTGAACAGAGAGGTAAGCAATAAAATTTTATAGCAAATAATGGTGATGTTGAAGTTATGATCATATGACTCCTATTTCTGAGCAAGACTGGATTTTTGCATTTGATGGATCACCAAGTTCAAAAAAGATATTATGAAAATAGAACAAAATCAAAAAAAAAAAAAAAAAATGAAATACCTTTATTATGGACACTTTCAATATTACCCTCACAATATATCATATAAAGAATTACTTCAGGGCTATGAGATTCAGAGTTTAGAGAATAGAAAGCGGTACATTGGAGCCATGTTCCTTTATGATCTCCTTCACAATAGAATTACAAACTAAGGTTTAATGAATGAAATAAAAATTATAACTTAGAGATTTACTTCCGAAAGCATAAAACTTTTAAAATGAAAAATTTTTTAAAAAGTACAGGTCCATCTTCTAACGAATAAAATTATTGGTAATAAAAATATTGATATTTTTGAATGGGGAGAGCTTCCTTCTAATTGAGGGTGTTGTAGGCACCGGAGGGGAGGGATTCGGTACTAATTTAAGTTACATTAAGCTATTTTATCGATTTATTTTAAATTTATTACATGTATTGGTGATGTGCCCTTTCGTAATTGGCCTATAAAAGATGTGAAGGAGGCACTCAAATATGTATTAAAAAAAAAAAATGGAAATATCGTTTGAGAGCAACGATATGGATATTGAGATTTTTTTCGGCATGGCTGTAATAACAGATCGTGTTGCGTTCCGTTCCCGTTCCAGTATCCGTTCCTGGGTCATTCTATTACGTTACGTTCTAACTTCGGATGACCTGTTACATTCCGTTACGTTCCGTTCCATTCTATTCTATTTTGTTCTTTACTCCTTTTTTAATTCTAGTTGATATAAGTTATAAGTTGGAGTCTCTTCTAAATTTTTTTTTATTGATGATACTGATAGTAATAGTGAAAAATTTGAAATTAAAAAAAAATTGAAAATCAAACATAAACATTTAAATAACGACTCAAAGTAGCAAATAACACAAAATTACTCATATTGTATGAATCAACGATAATGCCCTGACCACTAAGCAATTTTTTTTTTTTTTTTTTTTTTTGAAAACTGATTCATAATTGATTGAGTTATCCGTTCAAGTCAACTCACAAAGTTGAAAACATTTGAGTCATTTCAAGTTGAATTTACTTAGAATCTTTCAGACACTCAATCAGTTTAGGTTACAGTCAAGGTAAAAATACTCAGTCACTTGGTGGTTAACCAAAGTTAGGGTTAGCGATCGAGTTACCATCCCCTGATTTTCACAAATTCACAATTCTACTATGGTACTATGTATTAAAGTTAATTCAAAATAATCAAATTTAAATTTCACATCAAAAAATGTACATTGCATTGAGCTTGGAAGGTTGGAACAATTTGCCAGCATTTAAATTTCAAAAAATGAAAACAATGTAAAATAGCGGAACACTAACAAAATAGATCCGTTACGTTTCGTTATTCCGTTACATTCCGTTAGCGTTATTACAGCCCTGCTTTTCGGTACTCCCTTAATTTTGAGACGATATTCACTCTCATATTGATTCTATATTTTTCAAAATGTCTCAAAAAATATTTGGGAAATTGAGATCTCATATACATCTTCAAGTTTAGTATTATGAACTATTATTATGGCAGTCTAAGGCTCGGAAGGAAGGAAGGAAGGAAGGAATATCAAAATAAGGGTTTTCAACGGTAGCATCAATTTTGGATTTCAAACCTTTTCAGGGATTCCCAAAATGTTATTTTTGAAAGTACTCTATCACTGTTAATTTTCGGGGGAAAATCTCATTAGAGATATGTAAGATATGAATAAAACATATTCAAAACTCTGTATAGTTAATTTTTTGATATTTATCGACAGAGGCGAGAAAAGCATTCGAAAGTAAAAGGAAAGCTCACTACAATGAATTCTTCGCTGCAAAAATGGCTCGAAAATTATTAGAGGAGGAAGAAGAGGAAGAAGAAGAGGAACATCACGAAGGAGATACTGGCAATAATGAAATGAACGTCAATGACGAAGGAACCTCAGCAGATCATTTTGAAAAGAACAAACCCTGTAACGATGAGGTTTCGGAGTCTGGTGATGTGGGACAAATATGAGTGAAAAACCGTTGTGGCCAAGAATAACGTTAACAAGAATGTTTCATTTTTACGCCATTCACAAAATCTTGACAACTAAACAAAAAAAAAATTATAGAAGAGTAAGATATGTATGATGCAGGCACTCAATAATGAGTTCCTAATCTAACTTATACTGTTTTTTAAATGAGGAAAAATGTAATTTTTCATTTATGTGTAGGTGTATATTTTTTTAAGAATCTTATCATTTTGTTGACTTATACGATGATTTACATGCAAGATATCGCTAAGTATGCATCAAAGCAATCGTAAAAAATTTAGCTTTTGAAATACAGGCTGAACAAATAATTATTGTTTGATTATCATTTAATTATTGTTATTATTATTATCAGCAGCTTCGTTATTACACATTATTGTTTGTTTTATTTTTCTACGACTTGTTAAAATTTCGCCATTTCGTGGTAACTGGTAAGTATATTATATACAATCTACGAATGTTTATTCAAGCAATGATCATGTGATATTTTGCTTATTTAGTGATTTCATGCTAGACACGCCAAGAAATTTGGAGAGAATAAAGACATGCCATTCTAATAGTGAAACACTGCGTTGTTCCTCAACGTTGTTCATATAATTTTTTTTTAAACTTCCTTTGCTATGAAGTATGAAGTCAACATGCAAATCGAAATCTTTATCATTATATCCATAAAAGTATTTTAAACTATCATAAAAGGGAATTTGGTAATTAATCTGTTTGGGGTTTAATTGGACGCATGGTATATGAAGCAGCGTGTCGAAATAAAGAAAAAGAGAGAAAAATAATATTCAATCTTAATTAAAATGTGCCAATTAATTTTCAGCCCTACTGCCGCTTGAAGGGATATGGAGAGGTTCAACTTAAATACTTCTCAACTCCACCATAAATGTTCGATGATTGCCAAAAGTTTTTGAAATTTGAACTGAGATGATAATACTAACAGTATAACTTGATATTAAATGGTGACATGTCGTTATGATAAATAGTTTTATTGAAACAAAAACAAAAAACAAAACAAAATTTAAAAAATGATTGCTATACTAAATTGAACAGTTCATTATTATCCTTTATCAACATCGTCATCATTATTAGATATAATTATACGGACGGGGAATGAGAATAATTTATATTTCAGCGGTATCTTTTCCTCATCACATCCAACCCAAATTTTAAAAAATATTTATTTCTCAATTCCAAATGTTTCAAGATATAGCCGTAACGACCTGTTAGAATTAATTATAATCGCCCTTCCATCAAGTTAAGTGGTCAATATTCGATCTCCAATTCTTAAAGGTTTAGAAATCATTTAGGTAACACAACAAAAAATATTTTGTTTCACTTTTCAATAACATCTTTAACGTTTAAGAATAAATCGAATCGTTATTTTTTTCACCTTTGTAACGCATGATTAGATGAAATTCGCAAGTTATAGATATCTCGCATTCCTTCATTTCGAGGTAATACTCGTATCTATTGAAAAAAAAAAAATTCCTTAAACAATAAAAAAATACGCTTTTCCATTTCCACGGACGTGTAGGTTTTCATCTTCGAAATGAACGTTTTTCACTTTTCTCTTCGTATTATTCTAATTTTTGATTTCGTTTGAATTTTTTTTTTCATTATAAATATTTGAGGTTTCGTTTTAATCTCAATAGGCAATATGGAATGATAATTGAAAGTTAGATGAGAGAATCCGTCAATAATGTCAAGTACTTGGTGCGAATTCATGTAAGGTTTTATAGAATTTGAATATTTACTTCGGCCTTCAATTAGAAGATGAGTAAAAGATGACATTTCGGTGGAACCGCGAAGAAGATTCTCCGTTTTATTATAACTAGATGAAAAAAAAAATTAAAACAAATGAATTAGTTTGATGTAATATATAAAATAAATAAATAGGTAGGTATGTGGCAGCTGAATCCACACGTTTGGCTAGTTCTCTTGCTTATTTCATATAGATATTCTATCGAAATGTTGCTAAATATAGTAATAAGATATGCAAGAAAATCGCTCATATTTTACTGGAACGTCCATAGATATCTTAAAAAAGAATTTCTCAGATTATAATCAACTAATTGGACTAAAAATAGTACTTCATTAAAATTTGAGAGGGTGTGGATAGTTATGAAAACATAGATCCTACACCCACGGCAAAATTCAATTTTTCGTCATTGAATTTAATTACACCATGCATTTTGATACAACTGATCCAACCTCCCAATGTCCTTAAGAAAAATTACTATGAGGGTCTCAGGAACAAAATTTCATTCAATACTTGATGAACTGAAAATTGTAATTTTTTTTACTCTTGGGGAATTTATAATACATAATAAAGGGGAAAAAAATTTACAGATATTTCCTCGACTTGAGGACAGTACATTACATGTTACAAGGCGAATAAATTTTTTTGGCTTCTAAGCAATCATTCAAAAAATCTAATTTTGATGATTTTTTTTTCATTGTAAAAAATTAAAGAAAATATGTATTGAAAAAATTTATTAGAATTAAATGAATTTTATTTTTAGACTATTTTTTTTTTATTTTTCAACATTTTTTAAGAAATATTTTTTTCTTCATATTTATGATTTTCCCCATTTTTTTAATGATGCAAAAAATCTCGATAAACACAAGGTGCTTGAAAAAAACACATGTGAAAGACAAAATACACCACTATAACATTTTAGAAAAAGATGCACAAATAAATAAATAAATAAATAAATAGGAAAATGGAGAAAATATCAGAGTTTTTTGCATCATTAAAAAAAATGAGAAAAATTCAAAACACAAAAAAGAAAATATTTCTAAAAAATTTAAAAATTCCAAAAAATAAAAAATAGGAAAAAAATAGTCGAAAAATGTTATTGTTTCATTATAATGTTTTTAATAATCGTTTCAAAATAATTTGCCGTCTAAAGCTTAACTATGTTGCTTACGCCTAGATCCTTCACCAAATGTTAAGGGACCCTTCAAGATCCCAAAATTGTTGTTCTCGACTGTATATCATAAAGTAAAATGAGGTAACTAACATATCCAAATTTCTGCTTTCTAAATGAATATGGCAGAGCTTTTTTGGTGGAGAACTGAGGTCTAAGATTGAAACACATTCAAAGTTCCAAAATTTTCAATTTTTTTCTGATTCATTTGATCAACCCAAACAAATCAGACTGTTAAATAATTTCTCGATTAAAATTAAAATTTTTAAAAATGTGTAAAAATATTTTTTAGCCCATCATAAGTAAATTTACAGTGCACACCAGGTTGTAGAATGCGACGTTAGAAATGATGTTTGACTCATTTTCAATGGTACCAAAAAAAAAAAAAAAAACAGAATCCTAATCCCCCAAGCATGTTATCTTCATAAAATCTAGTCAATTACGCGAGTTGAAGGGACTTGAATTCTGAGAAATAGTTAGCTATTCTTTATATCTCCTTATTCCTCTCATCATAAGACAACTTTTTGGACATTTCCTAATGAATAAGCCTTACAGGTTTATATTCCCATAAGCAACGTTTATAAAATTAGCCCAGCTTGCTAATATTATAATATCGTAAAATGTGTATTTACCTCCAATTATCGTAGAGCTGAGTAAATCGCGACACTCCAGTTTGTGCTGATAAAACGTCAATATGAACGTTCACTTTCTCAGTACTTTCTTCAAGTGAATGCAACCTGAGGATAGCCGTCCCTCCAGGATAATTGAAAGAAGAGATATTCAGTAACAGCGTGGTAAATGCAACATTCACTAATAAATGCGATAGTACAGCAATTGAAAGTAAAATACGTCGCTTTGTTTTATCCTTTGAATTCCATCTGCGCATAAAAGTATAAAATGCATTCTTAGTATCAATAGTAGTAGACTAGAGACTAGTAGTAGTAGTTGCAGTAGTATATAAATTAGTTTTAGTAATAAGTGCCAATTGCCCATTCAAACTAGATATTAAGGCTATATTTTGTCACCCAAACACCGAAAAAAAATGTAGCCACTAATTTCATTAAAATTTAGAAGATCCAAATTGTTTTTGATTTTTTTTTTTTTAACACCAATTTTGATCATTAGAAAGAAAAACCGACAAATAGGTAATTCTTTGGTCATGAGCATAGTATGATGATGTACGCAACCAAAATTGGTGGTTTTTGACTAAAGATTTGAAAAAAATTTATGGCTACATTTTGTTTCAATTTTGGGACGAGAAAATATGACACTAAAAAATGTAAAAATTTTCAATTGTTTGAAAGTTTTTTTCAAAAAAATTCAAAAATTTTCAAAACTTGGACTTCATTTTGAGAAGTTTAAAAATTGAGTTGGAGCGGTGAAATTCTTAAGAAGTCCCTTTCAAGGTTATTTAACAACTCTCTTTCATGTTTAGAAGTAAACCGAAATTTTGTCGACCGAAGTTCCCAGCTAACCACCTACCACACAAGTATTGGTCCAACATTCTTTCCACTTGTGGCCTTTTTAGCTGAGTTTTTAACTAAAAAACGACAGCTATTACAGCCCACCTGATTTGGGAAGGGAAGGTCGGAGGAGGGTGGGATCTTCAAATCTTTGCGTTTCAGACTATTTGTAATCATCTGGCAAATGTCCAACTTTTTGGTATATATATTTTTTCCCCCACGCGTAGCGCCTGCGAGTATTCATAAAATTCGCTCAAAATTTGGTGAGAGACTCTTCTTCAAAATGCGCAGAACAACCTTTTTTCTTTTTTCGAAAAATTTCAAAATGACGGATCACTCAAATTTTAAGGGGGGCTGGAGAAGGGGCAAATAGTTCAAATTTTTCGTTTTTGATCTCATATGAAAGAGTGAGTCACGGACACTAACATACCCAAATTTCAGCTTCCTAAGTGCATAATGAGAGGAGTGACACTAACATACCCAAATTTCAGCTTCCTAAGTGCATAATGAGAGGAGTTAGATCAAAAAACGGCTTTTTGAGGAAGTTTCGAGTTATGAAATTTCTTGAATCTTCCATATCTCCCCACCAAATCAAGTTAAAGAGGTCAAATTTTGTGTGTGAGGTTAGTTGGTGACCACAATATGACCTCTTTAATTTGGATCAAAATGGATCCAAAATGGCGGATTATCAAAATTTTGAGTAGAGCTTGAGGAGCCTCAAGTTGATAAAAATGTAATTAATATGAATTCATATGGTTATTGGGAATAAGTTGTACACTATATCCCCAATTCACTTCCATATGATGTTGGAGGGGGGAAGGCGGGGATATCAGCCTAAATTGTGGTGGGGCTACAGGAGGGGTCGAAAATTTTTTATTGCTGTGTCATATGATAAAATGAGCCCAAGTGACAAACCTATTTTGATTTTAGCTTCCTCAGTGATTTTAGAGGGGAGTTAGAGCAAAAAACGGCTTTTGGAGGGGAAATTGCTGCAGGAAATTTCATGAATCTTCCATATCTCATCACCAAATCGGCCTAGAATGGTCAAACTTTAAGTGTAGGATTAGTTAGTGACCAGAATATGACCTCTTAACTTTGAGTCAAAATGGATCCAAAATGGCGGATTATCAAGATTTGAAGATAATTTGAGGACTCTCAAATAGCTATAATTTGAGAAGTATGTTTTCACATGATAATTTTATGGCAAAAAATATACTACATTTGTGCCAGATTCAACTTCTTAAGTGTTTTTGGAAAGGATAGGGAAGGGATTTTCAGACTTGGTATTGGGTGTGGCCTGTAGTCATGAACGGTTAAGCAAGGTTATTACTAAATCATAACAAGCTCCAGTTAAAAACTCAGCTCCAGTAATGCAGCATGGCTGCTTACGTTTTTTTTTTTAGGAGGAGCTGTCGAAATGAATTCGTATTTACATTTCCATGAAAAAGCAAACGAATTGCTCGCTTGCTTAATATTTTATACTTACACGCGATTACAAACAATGGCAGCCGAAATATTGAAAATTGGAAATGTGTAAATAATAAATCTTAATTCCTTGTGCGGTAAAAACGAATACGTAAATATGTATCCAATAACCGGAATCAATAAACGACGAGCACGTTTTTCGAACAGCAAAGCGAATGGAATCACTAGAACAGTGCTGCCCAATCCTCTAGGAATGGCCGAATAAAAATACCAGAGAAATGGAGATGTCTAAAGAAAAAAATGTTGAGGAATAGTACACGCTAACAATTCTGTCCACCGAATACCAATAGAGCTAATTATAATCATCATAATTAATCAATTGAACCATTTTATAAATGAAAACATTATTAAAGAAGTATAATGGTAAGAAAATATACTAAATTCAATAAAAAAGGATACGCCCCAGTTGCCACTTTTATTCAGAATTGTATTAAACCAAAAAACTTCAGCTTCTGGCCAAACAAACCGATTCCAAAACAAGGAATCGACAATGACGGTTAATAGAATACAAAAGGGTGCTGCAATTAACGAAGTAAGGAGTAACCTGTAATTTATAAAGAATAAATTTCCAAATTTTGCAATTGTTATACACGTTTGTATGCTTTGATGTAGTAAACTTGCCTCTTCACAGTTATTCTTCTGTAAACCAGTTCAAACAGTGCCAGAAATCCAAAAAATATTGCCAATTCTGCCCTAAATATTATGACAGCAGCGGCGGCACACCAAATGAACAGCGAATATTGTCTTCGAATCCAAGCGTGAAGAGCAATCAGTACTGATTAAAAATATGCATTCGATTATACGGAGTATTTCATTTCAACATAAGCTCCTTCATATCACCTATATGGCTACTCGAGTGACGCTCAGGCATGATGGTTTGCTTACACTACTTGCTGAAGCATATGAGCAACGAATGTTGGAAAATATTTTTTTCAATTCAATTATTATCAACTTTGAAAATTTACTAGGGGGCTCGCAATTCTCGCCCATGTATGAAGCTTTTATCGAAATTTACTACCCATTTTTTCACTTTGTATACCTGCTATTCGAAACAATTTTAGGACTTTACCCTTGCAAATGCACGAGGCTTTTATTAAAATTTACAACCTTTTTTTTCTTTTTTTATACCTGCTATCCTTTATTATACCTTTTATACCTGCTATTCAAAAGAAGGATGCGCGCACATCCCAAAACCTATTTCATTATCGTTTTAGGTGATTTTGTTATTATTTTTCCATTCTTGGCCCCTCAACCATCACCACTTTTTTGCCAGTATTCTACATTACATATTTTCACTAGATTTCCCATAAATCTCAAAATTTTCGTGTTCATTAAAAACTTATAGCATTAATGGAGTGTGTTCACACATCAGTCCGTTATAATTCAATAGATAACATTATAATTATAAAATAATTGGTTGCTTACCAAAAGGAAGTACCATCACGTTAGGTAAGGGCCTGCTGAGGTAAAACATGAAGTGAAATTGAGAAACAGTAATATATAAAAACCAATTGGCAGTGCTTCTACCAAATACATGACTGACTGTACTTTTCAGTTTGAGGTAGGATAAAACAACACATATTCCCAAAACTCCTCGAACTAAATCATAAGCATCAATTTTTTAATAATTTTTAGCTTCAAAATAACCACTTATAAAAATATGTACGTAAAATAAGTTTTCATACTTGCGGGAGGAAAGCGCTCCTTTACCTCCCGCTCGCTAATCGCTCGGGTCTCAAACGAGCGCTTTTCTCCCGCATTTAGGAAAAATTTCGTTCACTACTCGGGAGAAAAATTGACTCCAGACTCCTGTGACTTATTACCCGAGCAAAGCGAGGGTGACAAACCTCACACTCGCTAAGAATCAATTTTACCTCCATACTTGTGAAGTATACTACAACATTTTCATAATATCAATACTTAGGTAATGAGTTCATTAGAGTATTCGTATAGGATTGAGGATTATGACGAACTAAACTTGTGAGCCTGTAGTTGTATGTATAAACATATACTCTGAGCTTAGAACAGAACTCTCCCGCAAAAATTCCAAATTGCTCAAATATGAATTTTTTCAAATGGAAATAAAATAATTATATTCAATGATTTTATAATCTACGAACATTGATATGGTTATAAAAATTTTAATTACGTAATATTATTATTAACATAAACATTAAAAAATAAATTATAAGAGAAAAAGGAATTCATTCCTTATTATTATCATTTTAAATACTAAAAATTATCAAAAAAATAAATTCAATAAATATCATTTATTTAAATTTTATTAATAAAATTTCTACATTTTTTTTTCGACTCATCAAACATCTTTTTCATTTTTATATAGTTGTTTTGAATATTTATTAAAACATGCGGTTGGTAAGAGGACTTCAACATCGCTTCATTCATTTTTAAAAATATAATTCTTTTCTTACCTTCATACTTTAAAAAACTCATATCTTCAACATTAAAACCAATGATACTCACCTAAATATTGCATAGCGAATTTATTGAAATCAAAATAGCGCAATAAAATGAATCCCGGCGAGGAAAACAAGGATACCAAAATAGCGCCAATGAACGTTCGTGGCACAACCCCAGGAAACTCGAAATGATCATACTTTAAAAATATAAAATAAAAATAAAGAATAATAACTGAAAAATTATGCAATCATATTCGTCTTCTATCTATAAGAATTACGTTGGGTAAAAATCAGTTTTCTCGATAGAGTGGTTTTGAAAAGATGAAAACAATGTTTATAATCCCACCTAAAGCCAATTAGGTACCACGTACCAGCTCCATAAAAGATATAAAATTAATGATATAATGCTGAAAACTTTTGAATTCATCTGGACTACTTGAACTACTCATTTTTTCGATTTAATGAACTCTTCAAGTTGAAAACCTCCCTCGTTTGATCAAAGAAGATTGGCCCTCCCCAAGATCATTCAAAAGTTTTGCATTTTCTCGAGACCAAAACAAAAGAATACAAAGAAGCTCACTTTATGCAGATTGTAGTGATGATAGAGAAGATCGTGTGTTGCCTGTAAATTGAAACTTTCTTCCACTTTCGTGAAAGGGCAAACAACAATATGAGAAATTGCAACTATAAGTACTAAAAAATCACCGAGGAATTGTGAAGCTTTCATTTTCACTTGGCACATGAATCATTATTCAATAGAGTTATAATTTAAAATACTTTTATACAATACATCATAATATTTTTAATAATATAACTACCAAAATCACACAACTCCTTTTTCCAGTTTTTTAGCGAACAGCGGTTTTCACTGATAAGAATATAAAAGAACTAAAGAACAAGACAGTGCACCAAGATGATACTATGGGTACCAACATGGCGGTCAATTAAGGTGGTACTTCGGAAAATAAGTAGGTAATTTCGAAAAAGTTGATTTTAAAATAAAGAAATGAAAAAATAGAAAAAATAAATGCTAAATGCCCTCAAACAAAGTCTCTAAAACAATATAATATTATAATTTCAAATTATTTCGTTGCGTTATTTTTTAGAAAAACACTGCTAATGGAAAGTATATCCTATTTTCATTGGCAGTGTTTTTCTCAAAAATAACGCAACAAAATAATTTGAAATTATAGTATATTGTTTTAGAGACTTTGTTTAAAGGCATTTAGTATTTATTTTTACAATTTTTTCATTTTTTTATTAAAAAATCAACTTTTTCGCATTCATCAACTTATTTTTCGAAGCACCGCCTTAATCTGTGCATGTGCATATATCAGCAGACGTCAGACTTTATGGAATTGTCTTTGGCTGGGATCAGTTACTTTGTTGTTTAGCTTCGTTTATTTTACTCCTCGCACTTGTAAATCAGAATTTTTTATATGTAATTTGTATAATATTAATTTTGTTCTTAATTGTTCGCTATTAATCAAATTTAAGAAGATAGATGACTAGTTGACATATATTTGATGAATCCTTAGGAATTCATATTCACTACTTAGTGTAAAATATCTTTTTTTGTCGAAGAAATGTTTAGTAAACTTTCATGTACCTATTGTCAAGAAGAAATCACAGGTTTACGGGTTAAATGCACAGAATGCAGCGATTTCATCTTATGTTTACAAGTAATAATCTTTATCATGTTCTAATTATTATTACATCTGATTGCAACAATGCTAAATCCTTGATAAAATTTCCAACATATCAGAATACTTTTGATCTCAATCATGGCTTCGTACTTATTGTTCAACATTACATTAAAGATAAAATGAACTATCAATCACCTAGCATACCTACTTCATATCTTTTTACATTTGTGTTTTGAGCACTTTGTATGTTATGCACAATGTGGGCTTGATTCCTGTTCATTTCACTTCGCATCACTGACATTACTTTCAAGAGCTGCATAACATATCATTTTCACTGAATTTTATTTTCTAAATAAATTACAAAACATTTAAAATATCCACTATTTCGTTATATTGGATACGCAAACGTACCTCTTGATGAGAGAATCTGAAAACAAGCTCAAAAATTCAAGAAACCAATTTTTAGGAAAATGTAATGATAGATTACCTTGCTTTTGTTTCAGTGTTTTTCAAATGGTGCTGAAATTGGACCTCACAAAAATAATCATCCCTATCAATTTATGGTTCGTATATCATGTACATAACATTGCTACTTGAAATTATATATTATGTTGAGATGTGACAGAAGTACAACGTTATTGTATCATTTTACTTCTCATTCGATTTTTATTGTGGAACTATAATTGATCCTCACTTCAGAAAAATTATGTTGAAGAGGCGTTCTTATTCGATTAGAATTTGAGAAATTTAAAAATCTTTGTTTAGCACCGATACTAAAGTGATTCGAAATTTAAATTCACGCTGTAACACATTTTAATATTTCTTACTTCAGAATGCTGGTACTTTGGCGGTGGTTAGTAAATCTGGATGGAACGCGAGTGAAGAATTGAGTTTGTTGGATGCAGTTGAAAATTACGGCTACGGTAATTGGGAAGATATCGCGAATCACATAGATTCTAGGACACCAGAAGGTATTTTCTCATTTCTATCCGATTCACTATTGCGATGTTTGAATTCTACGCAGGAAAGATTGGCCGACCGCTCATTATGTAGTTAGCGTGTTATAATTTTTCACCACATATCGACTACATTAAGCCTGAATTTTCAGAAGCGAAAGAAGAATATGTGAACCGATTTTTGGAAGGTAGTATTGGACGTGTTATCTGGGAACCTGCCTATGACATGCGACCACATTTGACAGATTTAACTATTCCTGATGAAGGGCCATTAGGGCCTAAATCTATGGCCAATTTACCTCCCCTTGATATCACTCCTGAAGAAGCAACCTTATTAGGATATATGCCTCAAAGAGACGATTTTGAAAAGGTTTTAAATTTCTATACTATTGACCCTCTTAGTTTACTGCATTGACTTACTAAAGATTATTGCGGCAGGAATACGATAACACGGCAGAATTGTTGGTGTCGTCACTCTCTGTCAATCCAGCAGAAGATGATGAACTCGACGTTGGTAAGGATTTTGTGCTAATTATTTTAGTTCCAATATTTTCCTTGAAACGATTTTCTCTTGTATTTGAATTCGATGAAAGTTCACTTTTAATAATCATCACAACAAGAGTAGGATGATGGAACTATGATCGTCGACAAAAATCATTTCTTTGTTTTTGTTCTTTTTATTGTGAATTTTTGAAGTACATTTATGTATTCGGTGTGTTACAGCCTTGAAATTAGCCCAAGTAGATATGTATATGCACAGTCTACGAGAACGTATGCGAAGAAAACGAGTTGTGAAAGATTACCAATTAGTTTCACAATTCTTCGCAGCTCGTAGAGAACGTCCCTGTAAGAAGAAGCTAACAAGGGATCAAAAGTGAGTTATCTTGATTATTTTCTCCAACTATCACAACAGTTGTGGAATTCAGAAATGAGTGTATCATAATTCAGGCCAAAAAAAGTGTTGCTTAGATACTTTTATATCGGAAAAATTATTAACTCTCCTTTCTCTTCATATACTGAATATATGTGATCTAGTGCACAAAAAAGTAATACTAACACAAACCACTGCACATAATTACAACACTAGGCATTGTAGCGATTTACAACTTACACAATATAGAAGAAACTTTCACCATACTAATATAAATGCTATGTCTGCAGAAATTCGTAATTCTCTCCTACATAGTATTAAAACAATTCATTCTAATAAAATTTTTGAAAGGGAACTTAGGGAATGGCTGATTGTTGGTGCGTTTTACACGGTGCAATAGGGCCTGACAAGTGATACGTTTGTTAATTTATTTTTATTCATTAGATTATTCTTGATTGTTGAGACATTTTAATAACTTCATAGAATACTCCACAAATGAATTATATCTATCTGTCTTGCTTGTTGCCCACACGAATGTGAAATAATGTTGTACGGCAACCGATACAACCAATTATATATACATGAGGAAGTACTTGTTCAGACTTCCGAGAGAGTTGCAATAATTAGTCATGCACGAATATCCAGGAATATCTGATAGTGTAAAGTATCCAATAAAATCTACTGTTTGAGGTGTACTTTGGTATACCAGCTTGTCCAAAATAAACAATTTCCGGCAAGATTTCCCATTTGGATTTTTTAATATGAGCTCAAATGGTGAAACCTATTATTCATATTTTTATACCCAGTCCCCAACCCTTTTATTTTAATTAAAAATGAATTAAATGAATCATTACACCGAGAATCGAGATGATTGATTCTGAAAAGCAAGAACTGACGACGCTACCAGTGTTAATGCGTATTAGAATATCGCAATTAGCAGCTGGCTGCGCTGGTATCCAAAAATTTTTAAGCTTTCCTTCAGAATTTATTTGTAGTGGCTATGAAAGAAAAAATTTGTGAAGTTTCGTGGCGATAAAATAATTCATTCAAAGCCAGTAAAATTTCATAATATTATAATATTGCCATATACTACTGGCTACAGAAAATTTCCAAAGATTCCTTCTTGATATACATTTAGGGCAAAGTGGTTTGACCTATAACAGGTTACACCATTTGAGATCACGTGAAAAATTTCAACTTTATTTTTTCAAGCGCAGTGTTTACTGATGACGTCAATATGAGCAACTGTCAGTTGATAATATCAACAGCCAATAAGGCATCAGTCTCAATGAGTATTGATAAAATTTCGATCTCTCCTCTTACACCGCAAAAGTGATAAGTCCACATGTACATTTAGCTGCTCATATTGACGTCATTCAGAACCAAATATTTTTCATTTTCATTGGTTGTTGTTCTCCGACCATCTCAGATTCTTGTGGCTGGGAGAACCAATAGAAATTTATTAAAATTTCTTGGTGGCCAGCCGGAATGGTTTAACCTGTTATAGGTCAAACCACTTTGCATTTAGGGGTTGAAAAAAAAAGTAAGTGAAATTACCGGGCCGAAAAATAATTGGTGGAGAGTCGACAAAAATTTCATAATTCGATCTGCAACTTTTCAACTCCGTTGTAGCAGTCTGAATTTTTATTCAATTAGGATGGTGATGGTCTAGGGAAATTCAGAAATTCAAATTGCACCTTTAAAGTTCTAAAAAAGGGTTACTCACACCATTTTAACTGGCTAAAATCGTTTTTTTCTTTAAAGATGGTGCACTTTGAAGACTTCCTGCTCCCCTCTCCTTTCATATGGGGGGCTCAAAATTATTTTGGGAGATCTCCCATTCAAAGTAAACCACCTCACCAAATTTGGTCAAAATCAAAGATATGTTTTTTTTTTCAATCTACCCTAATGTGCATTGACGTCATAATTCAAACATTTTTTATGTAAAATACTTTATAGTTTTTAAAATCAATTAAAAAGTGATGCAGAAAAATTTTGTATCTCTTCATAAAAAAAAGCGAAGGAGTTTCAAAAACTTGGAAAAATTTGAAATTTCATCAATAAATCATTTTCGCAAATGACTTCATTTGTTTCATTTTGCAAGTACTTTCTATTTGGTTTATCACTATTTTATAAAAGTATTTTAGAGAAAAAAGTTTAAG
This sequence comes from Phenacoccus solenopsis, assembly GCA_009761765.1. NCBI lineage: Eukaryota > Metazoa > Arthropoda > Insecta > Hemiptera > Pseudococcidae > Phenacoccus > Phenacoccus solenopsis. Next base: position 48,630 of record VFXL01000176.1, on the reverse strand, counting down.
CAGTCATGCCGCATATCTTAGCTGATTTTTCACCGGGGTTTGTTCATGTTTTCCGAGTAACGGTGCTAACTCCTTCATGTCTACTAGCTGCACCCAATACCAAGTCTGAAAATCTCTACGTTTTCCCTCCCAAAACCAAACTTGGTATTTCCATCAGCCAAGTTAACCCGCAATTTTTATATTAACCTAAAATCCAACTTTTCATCCTTTTTTAGAGAATTTGAAGATAAATTTCGTCCCTTGTGCCAGTTTATGACTGCGTCAGAGCATGACCAGTTATTGAATAGTCTGCATAGAGAGCACGAACTACGTCGTCGAATAAAAGAGCTTTTGAGATATAGAAATAATGGTTTAACTACTCTCGAAGAATGTGTTCAGTTCAGTCATATGATGGTTGCTAGACAAAATTACAAAGCTGCTGTAAGTAACGAAATTCATGTGCCGAATTTTCAGCCAATAATATTAGTTGTTGAGAATATAGATTTTTTTTTCAACGCATTTGAGTATATTTTAAAACTTTTATACTTAAACGATTATATCAGTACGTATGTTCCCTAGGACAGCGGCAATTCTGTGGAGATTTTCCATCCTTATCACTTGACAAAAAGAAGGTAAGTACTTGTTTTTTTTTTTTTGTGAATTATTAAAAAAAAAAATAGATTATTTTTAGCGAATGCAGTGCTCCTTTTTCAATCGTAACAAAGATAACATCGAAAACATCTTAATATACTGTGTAAGACAAGTTCAACCAGTTTGGCATATTTGAAACTCTTTGCAGCGACTTTAAGTAGTCAGTTTAGGGCAAAGGTTATCAAAATGAGAGTATGGCATTTATCTCAGCTAACATGGCACTTACAGGCAAAACGAACTGGAACAAAATAAATCTATTTTCAATTCTAAGCAAAGAAAAAAAAACATTCATTTTCCCAAAAAAATGTTTGCAAAGTCAAAAAATTCACTTTTTATTTTATTTTTGAAAAATGTTTCAATATGTTGATATTAGTAAGTTTTTCCATTCATCTCTATATTTATTTATGATGTTTACTAGAAAATGTTAATGCGTAAAATTATTCTACTTTCAATTTCCACGAGAAAAGTTTTTTCTATATTTTATGTAGAATGCATCAAAATTATTCTTACAAATACTTGAAGCTTTACATTTTTCCTAATTAATTTCACATTTACAAGAAAAATTGTCCTGTGTAAAATGAATTGGTTTCCAATTTTCCATGAAAAATGTTACATTAGTTTTATTAATTTACTAGGAGAGGCTGGGCGATTGGAATAACTTATTTTTCGCCCTATTTTTGTTGTTATTTTTTCTTGTAGCTTTGTATATATGGTGGCATCTTATATCCAAATACGTACTTTGTTCTTATTAGCTGAATTTTTTATAAGAAGTTGAGCTGTTTCCGAGTACCTGATTTGAAATTATGGGGAAAGGGACCTCAAATGTTTATGTTTCAGACCATTTATAATCGATCAAGCAATTTTCATTACGATAGATATAGAATATATGTACATGAAGGTCTTATAAATCATCCCACACCCCTGAAAAACATAGCACATGAGCATAGGAATCGCTTAAAATTTGATGGAGGCATGGTCTCATAGTTGTTTTGAGCTTTTTAGTGGGGAAAGGGGAAATATCTCGCAACTTTGGTTTTTGATTTCACTTGAAAGAATTATGCTATTTAGATCCACTGGTCAACCAACTTGACATATGAAGTTCGACTTTTCAGGTAACCTTGATGAGGAGATATGAGATAAAACAACTTCATAACTGAAATCCATTCTCCTCCAACTTCTCTCCAAATACACTTATATGGTTGAAATATCGATATGTTGGCAAAATTTGAGGAAGGCTTGAATGGGCTCAGATGACTCCTATTTGATAAATGTATGATTACTAGTAATGAGAAGTATACTGTATACCAATTTCACCTTCACACGTGATTTTGGAAGGAGGAGGAAGACAGGTTATTGTCCAAATGTGCTAACATGAATGAAAGGTCGAAAATGTTTGATTATCGTGACAAATAATAGTTAGCCAGAGTGACTAAAGTACATATTATGTTCGATGAGTACATATTATTTATGTAGTTATAATTATGACCGTAATTTTAGCAATTGTTTGTATTTTTCAGAGAAAGAAGAAAAAATTCCTCTTTCATCAAAAAAAATCACCTCCTTCATCGAACGCCCGCCAACATCGCTGCATTCAACAGACGTTTCGCGCTCTCCGAACCCTAAAATCAACACTCCCGCTTCTGATTTACTATCGCCTTATGAAATTGAGGTAGCAAATAGTTATTATCTCTATTTCCATCATTTGGTAGTAATATTGTACACAATTTTAATTCAATTTTTTCTTTTCAGCTTTGTTCGATTCTCGATTTGTATCCATTGCAATATATTTCACTGAAAACTTTACTGCTCACTGTAAGTAGTATATTTAATACCTTTTTAATTAGGAGCGTGAATGTATTTTTTTTCTTTCTCTTATCCCTTCCATCCTTCTATCATCGCCGTTGTTTTTCAGTATGCAGTTAGTAATCTCTTTGATGGATTGGCTTATGTGTTTATCCTATAATGCCTTTCCCTTTTTTATGTCTGTAAAAAATCGAGAAAGAAACATAAAAAAAGTAGATCATTATGTCCGACAAATGAGATGATGAAAAATAAAAAAATCAGTCGTATTACCAATAGACTAATTATACATTAATTTGATTTTGCTTTTCGACACTTCACAGTGTTATTTAAAATTGTAAAATAAGCTCCCTGTCATGCCTTTCCAAAATACTATGTTTTTTGCTCATATGCTGTTACTCTTACATCACTTGTAAGGCACATGATGCACCTACTCGAAGCCCTACTTTCTTCCATAGGTAGCACAGTATGTGTATTGACGTCATTGATAGTTGATGACGCACCCCAGGTCATCTGTTTGTTTGAAAAATTTTCATGTGAAATGACAGAAATTTAGTATTTCTTCATAGGAAGGAGGTAAAAGATTCCAAAAATTTGGACTTCTTCAAACTTCACAGATGGAGCATTTTTGCTTATGAGCCATAGGCACGAACATTACTTAAGACTTAAGCGATACTTAAGATTTTACTCGAGTATTTTTTGTACGCAAGAACGACACTTAACTTCCTTATGTACAGAAATGTAAGAAAAATTTTCAATTACTCATTTAGGTGTACTTAGACATGATTTAAAGCATCTTAAGATAATTTTAACGAATATTTTATTCTGAACATGTGCAAGATAAGTTGGTTTCAGCGTGGTTTTTGAGTTTTTTTGAGTGTTGAGTAGATTTTGTATGAAAAAGTGAAGTTTTGTGAGTCATGTTGAGTTTCATTAAAGTTGTGCAGTGTTTTCTTCTTTTTTGGTTAATAAATCTTTCAAGTTGAATAATTTGCAGATATGGACGTAGATCTATAGCAGCTGCCTTCTACTTTACTTTTTATTTTTAAATTGAAAGGACCGAAAAAGTTAAAGTCTCAACACTCTTGGTCTTCATTTAGTATAATGGTAATGTTCAAATAATATTTCAAAAATCATAAATCGGTGAATTTTTCTATTAAATAAAACAATAGGTCGTGAATTGCATTTATTTCCTTTTTAAATCCTATTTATGACCCTTCCTACTATGTTATACTAATAGCTTCTATATATCTATTTTTTTTCGAATTTTGAAGATACTAATCAGGTAATAAATTTGCAATTACACGTTTTTTAAATTCCCAAATGAAGCATTTCTTATGTTTTATCATGATTTGTTTGAATATTAGTTTTTCTTGATTGGAGGAATTTTTTCGTGTTTTCGTGTTCATATATTGTGGAAATTAATGCTAAAATAAAGTAAAACCTAATAATAATACAGGCCAGCTATTTACTGATTAGATCCATCCATTTTTGACAATACTCAAATTCATAATATTCTTCGAACAATAATCATTTTTGAGAATTACCATCACCAGAAGATATGCGCTAAATCATTCATCACACTGCAATTTCATTGGTTAATCACATTAACGTATCTTTGGCACCAACGCATTCTTAAGAAATTCAGAATAAACAAAAAATTCTCGAGTGAAGTTCCGTTCTACTATACCAACCAGTACTTGAGTAGTAGAATATACTTCACATTAAGATTATCTTAAGTATTGATCCTGCATACGGCTCTATGAATTTTTTCTTACTATATATTTGCATTTTTCCAGTTCTATGCATTTTATGAATCTGTTGTTTAAAAAACATAATGTTACGGAAACTCAATGGGAAAAGTGTAAGGCGATGGTCACAACAAAAATTGCTAATTTTGATTTTTTTTTGAAATCAATATTGCTCGAAGAGTACAATACTACTAAGTATCCAAAATTTTGTACTTTTTAACTGAGTTTTCAACACATAAAAGGAGAGACAGCATACACTATTTGAAAAAGAGGGCCGTAGAGTGTAGAGTCTTCCAATCTATGCATATTTGCCTTTGATCAAAACTCATGAATTAGAAAATTCCCTTAAATCTAGATATGAAGGCTTTACGTTAGTTAGCTGGTGTCTTTTCACGAAAATAAAACTGCATCTGTTCTCTCTCCACATATTACCTATGTATCATACAACTCTCATTCACTAATCTTCAATTGTTTGCGTAATTATATTTTTAATTTGTTGATTTGGGCTGCCTTTCGTGGAATCATATTTCTACCTGAGCCTTTGTCACTAGTAAGTTTATTGGAAAAATAATTCTTTATTACTTATATTTCTGCTTGAGTGTATTACCTCGTAGTTGAGTGGTAGATTTTGCGAATTGTATTGTTTGTATTATGTCAAATTTGAACTCACCGATATGGGATTATGATACCCCTTCTCAAACGCATTTCGAATTTGGTGTACGATATATGTAAATTACATAAATAATAAAATGTACAATAAAAAATCTCAAAAATCTCAAGAAATTAATTAACATTGAAATGAATGACGATGTAGTGCTCTATGTAATTTTGTGATGTGCTAGTGCCTGTTTCTTATATCGGTGTACATATATTTATATGATATGCAAACAAATCTATTTTTCTTCTTTTCTTATTGCCCATGAAAAAATTAATTCATCTTGCATTCTTCTACAGAAAGGAATCAACGAAATGGAGCAAGTACAGGGCGTAATTCAATCCATTTCCTCTTTTTTGATGGCAAACAAATGGATCTCTATTACGTGAAATGAAATTCATCGTATATGTATTTTTTTATGTTTAACCTTATTCATAGTATTGTAAATAGTATATCGTTGCGATTATACGTTGTTGAGAAATGAGAGTTTTTATCGTACGAATTCTAATATTATTTTTGTTCTCAGAATTTTGAAATATATTTTTTGGAGGTAAGAGATCGTTTTATTTCATGATATGTATGATTGTGTATCTTCGATGTATTATTGTGTAATAGTATACATTTTTCAATTTAGAAAAATTATACCCGTGTTGATGAATTAATATGTATGAAATTGTTGACTCTAAAATCTCATTTTAATACCGTGATAATAATCATGTAGTGAACAGATAGTTGTTATGAAATAAAAAATTACTTTTTAAAAACCACGTGCAAAATTAACGTAAATAAAAGCACGTGGAAAATTAACGTAAACAATATTAACGTAAATTAAAAACCACGTGCTTACTACACTCGTAGTAAAGACGTCGGTAAACACATAACGGCATTGTGGCTACGCCGGAAAATAAGAATCAGCAAAATAAAAACGCGCACCTAGAGAAATACAAGGTGTACGTGCCGAAATTAAAAACTTTTGGTCATTAAGAAATCAAAACATTTGGATTAGAATAAATAGTCGCGAAACGCGACTAAAACCAAAAACAAATAGATTGAGGTCTCGCTTCGAAAAAAATAATAATCAGCGATTATCATGAAATCGCATCTTTCGGAAAATAACATCCGCGCCTTAAGCGCCGAAATCATAACAGTTAAAATTTTATTTACAAAATATCTTTTGGCCATCAGAAGCGACCTCGTTAAAAAATCATTTATATACTGGGGGAAAAATTACAAGAGGTGTCAGTATTGTAATCAGTATCTGTATCGTTATCTGAATCGGAATCGGTACAGATGCCGAAAGTCGTTGTCCGATGAGTCAAGTCGGTCTTATGACCGTGATAATGTATTTCGTGGTTTTTGTGCGTTAGTTATATCGAGTTTCTTGTGTTTTAATAAAATAAACCGAATCCGAAAACGCCTAGTGTTTTTTCCATATTTTATTTTGCTCGAGAAAAAAAAAGTTGTGGAAAACCACTCCACAACAATAGTGTAAAAATTTGAAATAATTTAATTAAATTTACATTCATGTATGTTCGAAGTATCAACTTATTGGTGTAATGCCGAGGCAGCGCAAGCTGAAATGCGCTAATAAAGACTAAAGTGATGTTATTAATCATTTATTTCATCCATAAGTGCTGAGTTTTTTTTTTTTTTCTTATAAACTAGAGTCCTAATTTTCATTTCATCAAGTTAGTCAAAATGATAATTCCAAATCTGATGATACTTTTTAGCAATCACACCTGCCACTGTTCATAGCAGAAGCTGAAATTTAAAAATACGCATGTATTCTGTAGATTCAAGACCAATGTTGGATACAGTCACATTGATCGCAGTATTTTGAGATTTATGCGAAACTCTTACCAAGATTCTCGTATGAAAATTTTGTGAAAATTCAATACACACAAGAGTTAAAAATGAATACACAACGTATAAGTAAAGTTTAATAAATTTTATCTCAACATCATTTGTTATTAGGAACTAAAGTCTTTGAAAAGATCATATTTTATAGATCAATCGAGCATGAACATGAGCAGTATGCTTTCTTCTCTTGCTCCCTGTTTCAATAAGTTGAAGGAAATCATCATTTCACTGATTCTGCCGAAGGTGTTAAAATTTCGGGAAATAATTCTTCCATTATAATATCAGCGAGATTATAGAACAACTAAAAATCGTAATAAAAATACTCGTTAAGTTGTTGTATAAAACTAGCTCACTTAACTGTCGTAAAGAGTAATTATAAAATTTACAAAGAGCGTGATCATAAACTAAATTAATTTTTTTTTCTCCATGGAGCCACCTAAGGGTCACCTACCCTCACTGTGTAGTGAGGAGTGAGTTGGCGAACAATAAAAAATTACAAATAGCGTGGGGTTAACGGAGCATTTTTTTAAATTATCTGTAATAAATGTGAAGAAATGAGTAAAGCCTAATTTTTCAATTTTAATTCAATATTTCTCCATATCTANNTTAAAATAAAAATATAAATAAAAAAATTATTAAAATTATTGTGAAAATAATTTTAAAACTAAATGTTTATTTTTTTAAATTATAAATTTTAGTTTAAATAAAAAACATTAATTGTAAATTAAAGATTATTAAAAAAGGTAAAAAGAATGGTAACACTGTATTACGAAAATTGGAAAAGTTTTGAAATCTCAACATTGGTAGGAATTTTCAATTTTTTTTTTCAGGATTTCAGAACGGTTTTGGATTTTTGAGCATAAAACCCGAAATCGGCACTCTAATCGTGAATAATTGGCGACAGTGTATTTTATAAAAGTTTTATTTTACATGATTTTTATTACAAAAGACGTATATCAAAACGGCAGAAAATTCACGAAAAAACAAAATTTTTGAAAAATTTTAATGTAAAAATCGTCGATCTGCAAATTTTCAACCATTAGGTAGGGCGATCAAGATAGGCTCCAATTGATCTGCCTATGTGCTAGGAAGATGTAAAAACTCAAACTGCACCTTTTTAGCCTTGTGTGGTTATGGTTATGTATCGATCCGGAGCCGAAAAAACCGAGTTTTTTTCGAAAATGACCCTACTTTGAGGACTTTTATCTCATCCCCAAATGGTCCGTGGTGTTTGAAATTTTGTATGGGGGACTTTCAACTCAAAATAAAGCACCTATTGAAATTTCGTCAAAATTGAAGAACATTTTTTTACACTCCAACCTACTGGCCATAGATTTCTCACCTCGAGAGCCCGCGGAAAATTGAATGCTACTATTTAAATGAAGTAGTTTATAATGTCCATAGAATGCGTGAAACTTGTTGTCGGAATTTACTTGCCAAGTATGAACAAAGCTTCCAGGGAATTTTGAAAAATTTCAAACTTTCGTACACCGCAATTTTGAGGGTATTGGTAGTGTATTGGTCAATAAATGCAGTCTTTTCACTTACTATTACGTACGAACGAGACTATGTTTGCATTAGAAAATACAATGTTTCATTTGTTAAATATATACGATCAAATTGATTGTACTATTAAATGAATGTAATCATCGATTACTGTCGAAAAAATAAAAAATAAAAAATTTATTTTCAAGTTAGCAGTTTTCATAAAGAATCGGTGTCCACTAATTTTCATTACGTTTAAAAAAAATCATAAATTGAAAAAAAAAATGCTGAATAAGTCGTGCGTGCGCGTTCAGGGTTTGCCCTGGCTTGTTTTCTCATTGCATTAGCTAGCCAGAGCAAACGTATCACATGCGGGACTTATTAGAACCGTAATAAGAACCGAAACGCGAACAAATATGAAATTTTTTACATTAATATATCATTTTTTTTCTATTTTTTTTTTTCATTTATTCAGCAAAAATATTTTCGTTTCATAAAAAACCCAAATAAAAGAAATTGAAACTAAACCCTTGGCGTGCATTTAATACATGTGTGAGTTACTAGACTATAATCGCTACAAATGTCGATTATTTAGGAAGTTTCTGCTGGAGAACGATGTAACTATGCGCAACGGGTTATGCATATGCATTGGCGGGATACAATCAATTTATTATTCTTTAAAGAGTATATTTCACATACACGGTTCTTTTTAGCCGAATTTTTTACCCAAAAACGACAGCTATTACAGCCTACCTGATTTGGGAAGGGGAGGGTGTGGTTTTGAAATCTTTGCGTTTCAGACCATTTGTAATCACAGGCCCGTAGCCAGCGGACTTGGTCAGGGAAACTAATGAAATTTTAGGGGGGGGGGCAAAATTTTTTTTAACATGCTTAATTTTTTTAATGTTACGAGAATGATACAAAAAGATAGCAAAATGACCCAATTTATTGTTAAGTACCTATAGATACATATTTTATACAATACAACGCAAAATTACATCAGTATAAAGTATACATATACATAAGCGGTACAACGTAGGCAGTGGCGTAATCAAGGGGGAGCTAGAGCCTCCTCCAAAAAAAATTATTCGAAATTTCAAAAATCAATTATTATACGCATACGCGTACATTGCGGGAAAAAAATTTAGTCATTTTATCTTGGGTGCCGTTGTAGATTTGAATTCCTGTAACAACAAGTACACCGGAAAGGTCTTTTTCAACCTTGAGACAACTTAAAACATATCGGCGAAATGGTTTCAAGAATTGGGGCTACTAAAATGCTCTTCGGGTAATCGCCGTAACTGCCGACGCGTGGTCTTGAACATTTTAGCGAAAAATCATCGAAAATTATATTTTGTTCCATAATATTTCAATGTATTTCATATAGAGGGCTCGCAAATGGCTCATTTTAAAGATACTGAAATGTAAAATGATTAATTTTTCTAAAGTTACTGTATCGATTTACTTTTATAATTAATTTTGAAAAATGATTTTTTTACTTTGCTATGAATTTTCTCAAAAAGTAAACCAATAACAATTTTTTTTTTTAAAGTGAAACACGTTCACAATGTCATACTCTTTGAATGATCTACTTGTCAACTTTCCATCTATATTTTCCTTGAAATATTTGCAAAAAACTAAGCAAAAAGTCGAATTTATTTTTAGTAATGGAGCTCATTCACAGAGAGGGTGTTCTAAAATGAATTGGTTTTATTAAAATGACTCGAGACTCACATCGATGACAATAATGTTTTAGATTTGAATCATGTATAAAACGTCAAGATTTTTCGAATGAGCTGTTTCCGAACACTTCAACTCAATTTTTATCCTAGATATTAATAAAAAACTTTCTGGCTCCTTTTTAAACATTTATGAGTGAAAAAGGGGGGCATCTACGTATGGTTAATCTATGATATAATTCATTTTGCAATTTTTTCAAAAAAATTTTACACTTCATGAAAATAGGTGGGTATCAACTGGAGTTCGAGCCTACTTTTTTTTTAGCCCCCTCCAAAAAAAAATTTTGGTTACTCCACTGAACGTAGGATCTTTGGATAATTGTTTCTTTTTTTTATACTTGAAAATTAAAAATTGAAAATTCAATTCAATTATCAAATAATAATAATATCTAGTGTATAGCTAAAAATTTTGCTAGAGAAGCATTGCCCCCTTTGCCCCCACCTGGCTACGGGCCCGTGTAATCATCTGGCATTTTTAGTATAACTAAACTTCGCAGGCACTCTATGTTATCTATATGGAAACCAAAATTGATAAGGCTAAAAAAGTGACATTTTTTAGAGTAAAATTCTTCGTGAGTTTAGCATGAAAACTTTTGAAATTTGAAAATAAAGAAGATAAGACACTTCTCTTTAATTTGTGCAGAGCGAAAAATTCAAATTCTGGGAAATATGGGCTCTTCAAAAGCCAATTAATTTTTGCGTTTTTCTCGACAAATAATCACTTAATCAAAAAAACCTTCTGTGAAGTTCCTTAAATTCTTATTATACCTAGGTGTATATTTTAAATTTCAAGTGAAACAGATAAGTAGTATTTGAGAATCAAAGATGTACGAAAATGGCCATTTGGCAGGCACACCAGTATGCAATGTGTATGTAGAATAGACCCTTGAATGAATGAACAAATTAGTCCTCTTCCCTTTAAACCAGTGAGGCCACCAGAGCTTTTGTTTTGGGGGGGAGATAAAAGAAAAAGGGGCTCGAACTCCAGTTGATACCCACCTATTTTCAAGAAGGGTAAAAATTTGTTGAAAAAATTATAAAAGTAATTTTATCTAAAATAACTGAGTAGGTAGGTAAGTAGGTATATAACACTCACACGTTTGGCTTAACACTAATAACTTGTAGTTTTTATTTATTTTGTATTTTTTTTTTTAATTGAAACATTGTATAAAATGAAAAACATCGAAACAGTATAAAATAAAAAAACAATATATGAAACATATTGCAATATATTATAGAATTTTTGAGAATTACTCACTAAAATGTTCAAGACCTCATCGGCAGTTACGCCGATTTGGTGATGAACATTTAGGAGCGCCAATACATTCAAACCATTTTCCCCATCGTATTTCCTAGACATATTTTAAGTCGTCTCAAGGTTGAAAAAGACTTTCGGCTGTACTTGTAGTTACAGGAATTCAAATCTACAACGACACCTAACACAGATCTACTAAATTTTTTCCGCGCAATTTACGCGTGTACGTTTAATAATTGATTTCTGAAATTTCGAAAAATTTTTTAGGGGAGGCTATAGCCCATTATCCTCCACCTCTTGATGGCGTCACTGCTTCAACCCATTCGTTATTCTTAAAAAAACTGATTTTCATTATGAAGTACCTATAATACGTGGGTATTGTATCTAGGCAATGTATAACCACGATTAGCCTCAATGGTAACTTACACGCCGCCATTGATGCTTAAAACAGCAAATTATTATTCACTTAAATATCCAAGCAACAAATTTTTTGGTAGCGGTAGCGATATTGTTGAAAAAAATTATCTAGACGTCTGGTCATTTTCAAGTCATACTAACGAGTATGATAAAAACATGTAGGTATTAGCAGGCTATTGTTGGAACCATTTCTACGTACCCATCGACATTCAAAAATCCTTTCACTTAACGCCTCTGCTAAAATATGGTACCAACAAATAGTTTACACAGTTGATGATTAACATCGATGACATTGTATTGAAGGTTGAAACTCGATTCACACATATGCAGAAGCCAATGCATCGAATTTTCAGTTGTTCACACAATAAAATGGCAAATCCCCTTGGTAACTCGTGAACGAGCACAGCAAAAAAGCAATAAGTCACCTAGATGTTTTGCAGCTAAACCACAATCAAACATGCTTACCATGAAATTATTACCCATACATACCTCCTGTTTACATTAATTGGTAAAAAAACAGAAGCATTTTGGCAAATATTGCCCTTGAAAATATGGGCCGTATAGTTTAATAAATTATCAAAATTTTCTACTTTATATACAGTAAAAATTCGATCGAAATTTCATTCAACATAAAATTTTGTGAGTTACGTACAAAGTAAAAAAACTTTTTTCAAATGCAGTACTTAAATTTGCTATTGCTAGCTAGTGGCTATGTTCTATTCATTATTTCATTTATTCCCCATCGTCAGGTGTATTGTGGTGAAGTGAAAGATGATGATTTGTGCTTTGACGAAAAACTTTACGGAAAGGGCAAAATTTGCTATTTCGCTTACGCGAAAGATACTAACCCTCAATGTATGGCAGGATATTCTAATAATCACGCTGTACCATTCCACGAAGCTATTTTGCGAGTGAGTTTTTCAAGTTCCATTTTTTATTTAAATTAGTACGGCGTAGACAAATAATATTTGAAATTTACTGTAATCTAACAGAATTATAGAAAAACTTTAGTACCAAACAGTAGAACTACATTGAGATTAGGCGAATGGTACTCATTAGATGAAGACCCTGGGAAAAATGTTAAAGGCTGGACATATTTGTTTACAAAAGAATATTTCAAATACGCATACGTGCCGTAAGAATAGTTTATGTTTTATAAATTAACGTGTGTACAGTGGCGACATGAGCGATGCTGCGCTAGTGGCAATTACTCGAATAGGAGCCTTATGAGAACCTTAGAGATTTGCTTCCCCAAACTATTGTTTCCCCATCTTAAAAATTTTCCAATATATTCTTTTTATTATTCCTGAACGTTTTAGTTTTTTCATATTGTAAAAAAAAAAATGAAAATTACATTATTTTACTTCATTGCAAGAAAAAAAATCAACAAGGCAAAAAATCACAAGCGTGTCGATTTAAAAAAAAAAAAAAAACAATGAACAAAAAATTCACAATCATGTCTAATAAAAATTTAAAAAAAAAGGAAAATTTATAAATATATCGAATAAAAAATTTAAAAAACAAAAAAAAATCGCATAAATGAGTCGAATAAAATTAAGAAAAAAATTCATAAACGTATGTAATAAAAAATGGTTAAAAAACAAAAAATGAAACGTTCACAAACGATTTAAATAGAAAATAACACGTACGTACCTTAATACTCGTATTATAGAAGCGACTATACAAAAGCGAAGACTCAATGCTCACTATGTAAGAATTGATGTTCACATTATTTTTTAATTGTTACATCATATTTTTATGCAATTTTAGTTTTTAGTTGTCTATTTCAGCGCCTTTTCTCGCCTTCTTTGCGTAAATGGGTGGCAAATGCTCCTTGCCGCAGCCCTGCACCGCCATTGAGTGTATTCACTTACGTTATGAGAATAAAAGTTAGATTACTTATTATATTATGAAACCGGGTTGTTTCAGGATGGCTTCATCGGATGTGAACAATATAGAACATTGGAAACTTACGCACTTTACGATAGAGGTGAAGATAGACGGCAAAAAAAAAAACATAAAATGTAATGCTTTTGTAGCAATACCGTATACATACGACGGCAAATAGATAATTTAGATATACTTATGTATTAAGTATTATGTATATTTTATTCATCATTTTATTAATTTTTAGGCTTTATAAAATATATATTGAACCAAGTAATAAATAATCATTTCGGAATAATTTTTTTAGCTCTTGAAAAGTCGCTAAATTACGCATTTTGGCATTAAAAAATAATGTGTATGCACGCACTACTTGTAATCAGGAGAAGCACTAGCAGTAACGAACTACTATTTTATTCAAAAACCAACGTTTATTAGGATTGCTAGTAGTGGAAATTAATTTAAAATGGAATCGTGAAAATTTGAAGATAATTTGAGGAACCTCAAGTAGATATAATTTGAAATATATGTGTTTATATACTTGTTGCATGGTAAGAAACACTACATTTGTTCCTAATTTAATTTCTTGAGTTGTTTTTGCAAGTGATGGTGTAGAGGTTTTCAGACTTGCCATTGGTTGTGGCTTGTAGGCATGAAGGGCTTAGCAACGTTATTACCAAACCTGATCAAGCCTCAGTTAAAAACTCAGCTCCAGTAATGTGACATGGCTGTTTAATTTTTTTTTTTTTTCAATTATAAATCCAACTTAGAAGTTTGGCTTACGTATGAAAATGAACGTTTCAAAAAAATATGAAGCGTGAAAATTTTCCATATTTTTTCGAAGGCGGGAGGGCTGCGGCAAAATCCTAAGTCATCCTTTGCATATCTGTGATTTCAAATCAAAAAATCCTGCTAAAAATTAAAACTAACCCCTAAACGTCGATTATATGTATAGGAAGATGCTGTTGTGAAGAACGTTGTAAGTATGTAATGGTCTATACATGCACTGGCAGTAGTCTGTCAAATATTTTTAAATGAATAAAGAAATTAACCCGTATTCCTTCAAACGCATTTGTTTTTCTTATAAAAACAGATTTTCATTATAATAAAGTACCGATAGAAGGTATTAGCGATTACATTCTGTAGTAACTTACATGCTGCCACTCAGTCCTGAATTCACGCGTAGGCACGGTGGGTACGTGCCTAGCATGGCAAACGGCAAATTTTTAGGGGTGGCAGAAATTCTGAGCATTTGAGGAATTGGTAAATGTGGTCATAAAGCAGCAGAATCAAAAAACGCAATAGTTGAATTGTTGAAATCATCAGAAATCGAAATTTCTGGTATGAGCGGCCAAGCATATGATAATACTGCCAGCGTGTGAGGAGCCTACTCAGGACTTCAAAAACAAAGTAAGGGAATCAACCCATTAGCGAAGTATACTCCTTGTGTAGCACATTTTGTATGAAGTGAAAGGCTGTGCACAAGCATCAGCGTTTTTCGAAATGATTCAGAAAGTGTATAATTTTTTTCGCATCTCCTCATCTATTGGAAATTTTACAAAATCTTGCAAAATCAAAATCCATTACTGTGAAATCAATGGGATCAACTTGGTGGTCGGCTCGAAATGATGCTTTTAACCCTTCAAAGGTGCCTTATGACTCAAGTTTCAAGGTAGGTGACATGACGGCTGTCAGCCGCACTATCAATATTGGAGGAAAATATTTCTGTTAATTATTTTTATACAGAATTCCAACAGTTATTGATAAAATGATGTCGGTCTACACTTCATTTCCATAAATGGCTTCCCAAAAAAAAATTTCTTAGACCCTGAAGATAGCTAAACAAAAAATCAGAATTAATTCACTAAACAGTGCAGTTCAAAACCTGTAATTGCAAGAATTTTAGAAGTGATTTGCGCGAGAGTTATGAATTAATATTCAGTTCCATTTTTTTACACGAATGAAAAATTCATCAAATTGTTTTAGAGTACTCATTTCTTTTTTTTTTTTATTGGATAATTTCTAGTATTGTCTTTTAAATATTTACTGTATAAATGTGTTTGTTCTTACCTATATTACTCAACTAAGCGTACACACACACACACACACACACAAAATTCCATCAATTTTTCAATAATATTGTGACGATTTTTTTTTAATTTTTTTATGTATTAAAAAAAAAAAAACAAAAAACAACCATTTGAAGAAATTATTCAATTTTATTCGAATTCTCAATAAAAGTAATGCACCAAAACTAATTACGAAAAAGTAGCAAAATTCTTCAAATTTTCACCCAAATTTTAAAAACTGCCCAAAAAAAATTATATCGTGTTATATAGACAACCAAAATCACTTATGTGCGTTGTATGTTGCATAATTCTACTCATTTGGGGGTCTCCAAGTTACTCAGCGTGTTTGCGGCTACCAGCCGTCATGTCACTAACGAAGGGTTAAAGTCCTGAAATTGTGTTTCAACGAAATACTTCCTGCTTTGACATACTTTGAAAATGATACTAATAAGAAACCTCTTCCCTATTGGCAAGGAATCCGCGTTAAAAACCGCAGCGCGGCAAAATGGGACTAGGTGCGACTTTAAAATCGCCAACGCGTTAATATGCGCGTATTTATTTACCGCATGCGAGATCGCTTGAAAAACCGTACCGCGTTGATGCACGGCTTTCAAGCCGCATAAAAAGTCGCGTATACGTTTAAAAACCGCATATAAAGTCGCACATACGTGTTCCTTATTGACAAAAATTCATCAAAAGTCGCGCAATAAAACGCTCATCACCTCCAACGAACTTCCTTTTTACCATGGTGGTGTTACGCGCATCATTGTTACCTATGTTACACTGAGTACGCTTCTAATTCCGCTTCAAAATCCGCTTCTGAACCTTTCCTGATGCAGATGTGTACTTGATCCGTGAATTAGTGGAGTGCGCCATCCTGGAAGATAGCAAATTAGGGAAATAAAGCCTATTTATGCGTGAGGCAGCCAATCGAGCCCCGTTGCCATTCAAATTTTTTTTTTTTTTTTTTTTTTTCAATAAATATTTTCTGTAATATTTCATAAGAATATTGTATTGCGGCTCATATTATTTAAATTTTTCACAATAATAATAATAATAATAATAATTTTTTTTGAACAATTATTGTAATCAAATGTTGCATAGACACCAGACTGTGGTTTACATTATATTCACAGTTTTCAACAATTTTGAAATTTTTTAATAAAAAAATCGTAGAAAATGATGAAAACCTAATGCACTCAATAAATTTGAAAAACCTTATTACGTACATGAATATTTATGTATACAAAATTATAATATATTGATGTAGCATAATCTTTAAACTTTTTTTATACAAAAAAATTGTAAATGTTATTTTTTCTTGAAATGATTTAAAACAATTTTTAAACTCCTAATTTATTATGCAAAGACCATGAAAAGTTCATTGAATGTATCCGTTTCATCATTTTCTATAATTTTTTTTTATTAAAAATACTAAACTTTTTTTTAAACATGAATGAATGACATGCTACTTTTTTGGAATTAAATATTTAAATTTATTTTCGTATTGAGTGTTCTTATACTGTGCGTCCAAGTGATTCGGGTACAATCAGCGCAAAAATCTCAGTAATCTTAGTTTGTTGATAACATAATAAGAGTTAAACTACAAATTTCTAAAGTAGAAATTATTTTAAAAATTACTTTAATGAATTTCAAGGCTGATAAATTCATTTTAACTGCATTACAATTTCTTTGCATTTAAAAAAAGTAATTCCAAATAATTGGAAAAGAGATTTTTTGCTGATTGTACCCGACGAATCACTTGGACGCATGGTATAAGTAGGTATAGCATTCAAATTTCCTTTTATTTCATCTTATAAATAATAAAAATTATCAAATCATTTCATATGTTTCACTTCACTACAATAATAAATTATTAAAATCAAAAAGCAAGTATTTCCTAAAATGGATGAAAATGGTAAAAGTTTAGTTTTTGCATAAAAAATTCATACAAAAAGACATTCTGAATTTTAATATTGATAGCTTTTTTTTATTTTTTTACTGTTTGAGAGTCGTAATTTTAGAATTCTTTTTGAACCCTCAAACAAAATTTTAGAGGGAAATGGGAAACATTTATCAATAAAATTTTGTTAAGTGAGGCTTCATATTTTTTGGCAGTGATTATAATTAATTATAATTAAATTAAAAATCATTTAATTAAAATTATATTAAAATTTAAAACAGATTTTATCATTTAATAAAATTAATTAATTTAACTTTTATATACATATTTCCCGTCACTTTTATTTATAAATTAAGTTGTACAATTCTCCCTAAAACTTCACAAGTATCAAAATCCGCGTTTATTTTTGCACTGCTGCGGATTTTGAAGCGTTATTTACCGCGACATACGGTTTTATACGAGGAATTTTAAACGATATGCGGAATTATGTGCGGATCCTTGCCAATAGGCTAGCGTATTCAGGTACATGCTTTCAAAATCGCGGCAAATACCGCACTCTTTCTATCCGCACTTTTTTCCGCACAAAATAACGCTGCGGGAACGCGGTTAAAACCGCGCAAAAAACTGCTGCGTAGTCGTACAGCAGTTTTTTGCGCGGTTTTAACCGCGTTCCCGCAGCGTTATTTTGTGCGGAAAAAAGTGCGGATAGAAAGAGTGCGGTATTTGCCGCGATTTTGAAAGCATTAACGTATCAAAATCCGCGTTTATTTTTTTACTGCTGCGGATTTTGAGGCGTTATTTACCACGATATGCGGTTTTATATGAGGATTTTTAAGCGATATACGGAATTATGTGCGGATTCCTTGCCAATAGGGTTACTATGAGTGAAGCCGGTATCATTCGTCAGAATTTACAACGTCTGGAAAATGCTTTCATTTTGACAATATGGGCATTCTTACTTGATCGTTTTGATCTCACAAGTAATAAGTTGCAAGGGGTGGATGTTAAAATTTCTGATGTGCCAGAACTTTATAAAGTACTACTTAAATTGGTACAAGATACCCTGTGAAAATTTGGATAGTTATGAAGAAGAAGCTCTAAAAATGTCGGTTATTCAGGAATACGAAACTGTCATCAAACGAAAAAAGTGAGAAAAATTACACCACGACGAAAGTAAAGAAGAAGTTATCCTATATGGTAGAGACTCAGGGGCGTAACTAAGGGGGGATGGGGGGAGCTTCCCCCCCCGGGTGTTTCGAAAAGTTGGGAAATTTATAATTGTTGAACGCTAAAATTGGGAACTTGAATTTCTTTTGGGAAAATAAGAACTCGAATAAATTCGAATTGATACCAACTTATATCATGTATAGCGCACAACAGATTACTTGCGATAACCGAAAAATTTCCAACCTCGCGAATCACGACGAACAGTTGCAGTGCAGTTGTATGTATTAAATCATGCTTAATAGGTTCCATTCTCCAGGTGCATGGATAGACAGACACATAGACAGACAGACTGCCAAATTACAAGATATAAATTAATAGTGTTGGAAATAATCGATAATTTGAGTTATCGACTAATCGAATATAAATTATTGAAATAATCGATTTTTTTATATTATCTATACTCCGTAGTTACAAAGTTTATGGAACACGAGTGAATAAAGGAAAAAATAAAAATTTACACAAATTCAAATTTTTTCAATCGATTTTTTCAATTTCTTGAAATTTTTCCTAGAAAATTTCTGGCAATCCAAAAATGTTTTATAACATTTTTATATCTATTTTGAATTTTTTTATTCATTTATCAGCATTAGAAATTTTTTGCACCCAAAATTTCTTCAGATGCTTTTTCAATTTTACACTTAATCTAATTTTTTTCAACCTAGAAATTTTTTCTTCAATTTTTTACCAACTTTAAAACTTTTTTCAATAAAATTGTGGCGTTAAAAAATGTTTCCAAAGTTCAAATGAATATTGACTTTTTGATATAAGAGTAAATATAATTGAAAATAATTTTGAAAAAAGCATTCAAATTTGAAACAAAACTGTAAACATTTTTGGTTGAAAAAATACTGAGAAAAATTTTTGGCTCGAAATGAATTTTGAGAAAAAATGAAATAAAAAAATTTTGAGAAAATCAGAAAAAAGATTTGAGTTGAAAAAAATCTTGGAGATTTAAAAAAATTTGGAGAAAATTTGGAGTTGGAAAAAATATCAGAATTTGAAAAATCTCAAATTTCATTTTTTTATGCTGTGTTCGATATATAATAATAATAATAATAAAAAAAAAAACATTTATTTGAATTAATTACAAAAATAAAATAATTTATTCAAATAAATTACAAAAACAAAATCATTTATTCCAAAATGACAGTATTTATACCTAGTCGCAATTCTTATTTAAAAAATAAGCATATTTAAGGTATGTGATGAGAGATGATTTCATCGTATTATAGAAATGTCTTCACAAAATGATTATTTTTTAATAAAAAGTTTTTTTTTTCAGAAATATCGAAGCATTATTGAAAAAAAAAATGAAAATTGGCCGATTAATCGATTACCTATTTCATAAAATAATCTATTACTTTTAATAATTGATTAATCGATTTTTCCAATTATTTTTACCGATTAATCGATTATTAATCGCCCAACACTATAACTTAAAATTAAGCCGTTGCCACTACTCACTAAGCCAATAATCCACCGATTTTTTTCTGTGCATCGTATACCTGCTATATGTCTGTACCAAAGTAATATAAAAGAACAAGTATAATCACTCAATATAAAAATGTAAGAGAAATATGGCCACTGTCGATTAGTAACCAACGCTGCCGTATCGTAGCGCTGCACGAAATAGTACCTGGGTTTGAAAAAATAATTTGCACGAGTTTATATGGGGAAAACGCAACTTCGCGCGGCTTTTAATAAAATATTTCGAAATTTGTCGCGACACCCTATAGTTTAGAAATTGCTATATTATGTAAAATTTCACGCTCTTTCCAATAGTGAAAAGAAAAACAAAATCCATCCACAACTTTTTGAGATATGACCAATCAAAGTTGAAAAGTCGCGCGTTTTTATAGATATGTAAATCTCGTTGTGTAAAATTTCGATGAAAATATCTCGAAATTTGTCGCGGTACCCTATATTTTTACAATTGCTATTTTATGTAAGATTTCACGCTCTTTCCGATGGTGAAAAGAAAAAAAAAAACCATCCATAACTTTTTGAGATATGAGCTATCAAAATTAAAAAGTCGCGCGTATTTACAGATATATAAACCTCGTCCTGTAAAATTTCGATGAAAATATCTCGAAATTTGTCGCGACACCCTATATTTTTAGAGTTGCTATTTTATTTAAAATTTCTCGTTCTTTCCGATGGTGAAAAGAAAAAAAAATCCATCCACAACTTTACGAGATATGAACGATCAAAGTTAAAAGTTCGCGCGCGTTTTCGAAATATGTAAATTTTAAATAACATGGGAAGCGCCAATTTTTATAACTTCAAGTACTCGTTACTCGAAATTTTCAGCGGCACTATATGGTTTTTAAATTGCTATCTTATAGAAAATTTCACGCTCTTTCCAATGATGCATAATAAAAATCTTTTTAATCAATATTTTTACAAGATATGGAGGTTATAAATTCTAAAAACGCATCTTAGCTGTCAAAATGCGTATTTTTCGTAAGTTTGCATTCAGGTTACTCAAAATTTTCAGCAGCATCACAGCGTTTGTAATTTGCTATCTTATAGAAAATTTCACGCTCTTTCCAATGGTGTATGATAAAAATCTTTTTAATCAATATTTCTACCAGATATGGGGGTTTTAATTTTGAAAAACATATGTTTTTATATAGGTGAAATCCGATTTTCAACATTTAAACCTCTATATCTAGTAGAAATACTGGTCAAAAAGATTTTTATTATGCATCATTGGAAAGAGCGTGAAATTTTCTATAAGATAGCAATTTAAAAACCATATGGTGCCGCTGAAAATTTCGAGTAACGAGTACTTGAAGTTATAAAAATTGGCGCTTCCCATGTTATTTAAAATTTACGTATTTCGAAAACGCGCGCGAACTTTTAACTTTGATCGTTCATATCTCGAAAAGTTGTGGATGGATTTTTTTTTTCTTTTCACCATCGGAAAGAACGAGAAATTTTACATAAAATAGCAACTCTAAAAATATAGGGTGTCGCGACAAATTTCGAGATATTTTCATCGAAATTTTACACAACGAGGTTTACATATCTATAAAAACGCGCGACTTTTCAACTTTGATCGGTCATATCTCAAAAAGTTGTGGATGGATTTTGTTTTTCTTTTCACTATTGGAAAGAGCGTGAAATTTTACATAATGTAGCAATTTCGAAACTATAGGGTGTCGCGACAAATTTCGAGATATTTTATTAAAAGCCGCGCGAAGTTGCGTTTTCCCCATATAAACTCGTGCAAATTATTTTCTCAAACCCAGGTACTATTTCCTGAAGCGCTGCGATGCGGCAGCGTTGGTTCTTAATCGACTGTGGCCAGGTTTTTCAGGGTAAGTGACTATACTTGTTCTTTTATATTACTTTGGTCTGTACTTTTATTAACTTAGGTTGAATTTTAAAAAATGAATAAAGGAGGGAAAGGAAAAAGATACAAAGTGCAGTTTGTTCGTGTGATGAAATTTTTAACGACGACTACAAAAAGAACATGAAAAAACTGCGCATGCCGGCGCTTATTTGTACCTAATTATTTTGTAATTTACACCATTTCTCAAAGTTAAAAAAAGAAAAGAAAGGTTGTAAATTTTGTCAAAAAAAGTTGGGAATTTGATTACAAAAAGTTGGGATTTTTTCAAAATATCCCCCCCCCCCTCTTGAAAAATGACTTAGTTACGCTCCTGTAGAGACTACTTCAGAATAAATATACATTTAATGCCATTTTAGGTACACTTGACAATGAACTATTAAGTTGAAGGAAAAATGCATTCGTAAAAATCTGTGAAAAATTTTCTTTCGTGATCGATTATGGTAATTTAAATAAAAAGGTTTAAGAGAAATAGGAAATATTTAAAAAAAAATCGTTCCCAAAACATTTAGAAGATGTTTTCGATGAAGAACTTTATCATTTTGAAACTCGTTGTAAGTATTGTTATGACCAAAAAAATCACAGGGGGAATATCACCACGCACTCTGCCAGCCAGGGTCACCTTACAGTGTTGATTACTCAGCACAGCGTGGCCATGGCTAGGCGGAAACAGGATGCTAACCGCATTCCTGGTCGGGTGTCATGTTTCACCGACCGACGGGTTGAGCTTCGTCAGCGAAACCGCGGTCGGTGTCACATTACACCGGTCGAACCGGTTTAGGCTCGTCAGCACTTCCGCTGGCGTGTAACACTACACCGGGTCGACGGGTGCCCTTGGACCGACCGGGGATCGGGTGGCATCACACGTGCAAGTGCTGCTGCGTCGGCGAAACGCAACCGGTGCGCGCCCGAAAGGCGTCCGGTTGAAAACGCCGTCGTCAGCAGAAACCCCCCTGCCTCTTAGGCCGCCGCCTCGCCTATCTGAGGCAAATATATATACCACCAGCGGCCACCAAAAAATCAGTTGTGTTCAGTGGAGTACAGTCCTGTATCGGGTATATCGAAATTTCAAGCTTTGTCCGGTTGTGCACCCGTTCTCTTTTTTCGCGGTAGTGTACTCTAACTCCGCGCATTTTTTCAGTTATCGTTTGTTTAAAAGTTACAAAAGTTGTAAACAGTTATATAACAATAAAACGTTTCGCTCGCGAAAAAGATTTGTTTTTTCTTATATTCCTCCAACCGAAAAGGACACAACAAGTGGCGCCCGAACCAAAATTCAAGAAAGCTATCCGGAAAATAATTCATCCTGCTAACATCATCTGTGAAGAGTGACACAATCCATCGTGAAAATCATCGTACTCAAAATCCATCGTGAAGACAACTATCGTACTCAAAATTCATCGTGAAGACAACTATCACATCAATCAACGCGCCATCTATACAAGTTGCGCACACATCAATCAACGCGCCATCTATACAAGTTGCGCACACATCAATCAACGCGCCATCTATACAAGCTGCGCACACTTCAATCAGTGAAACCATCGAAAAATTAGTAAATAACTAAGGTATTTTAATTATCATTTCACCTAGACATTTTTTTTTTCTCACTCTCTTCTTCGGCCTTTAAAATCTTTTTTCTCTTTCCTTTTGCACTTGTGCTGATATTTTTTACTGATATTTTTCGTAAGTTCATTTTTTCAAATATTTTATAAGTGCGCTATATTTAAATTTAACCAATCAAAATCATCACTTCCCAACATACACTTACCCTTAAAACAACTATATGAAAAAAAGCAATAACGACTTAAAAACAGGTTGGATCCAAAACCTACATAAGACTGATTTGGAAACTATTTTGATACATACTACCAAACCTGTGAGGGCAATATCGACCAACAAAGAAAATACTTACGGAAATTTGTAAAAACATTCCCAGACATAGGAATAAAAATACAAAATATATATCAAAATATTAAGGAACATCGTAATAACAGCGAATATCGCAAACAAATCACTGAATTTCTTGAAACAGAAAAAAACGATTTTAAATTAGAAACATTTTTTAATCCTCATAAATATAGATTAATAAGTGAAACAAATTTATCAGATCTTTCGGACTCTGAAGAAGTAAATCAGGAGGGAAAAATTGAAAAACCAAATATTATAGAGAAAAAACGGAAATCAATTTAAGTGAAAACAAAAATCTAAAAATGGAGAAAATAATAAAACCAGACACATTCAATGGTTCAGGAGATATAAATAATTTTTTCAAAAAATTCGAATTATGTTGTGATTTAAATAAGTGGGACGAAGAGAAAATGCTGAAAGCACTTCCTCTCTATTTACAAGGAGAAGCCTTGAGTTATACCATTTTTTTACGGCACGAAAAGGTATTACAAAATGGAAGAAATAAAAAACCTACTCGAAAAACAATTTTTAGGCAGTATAGATAAAATTGAATTGACCCTCTCAAAAACAAAACTTAAAGAAGGTGGGGATGCCATTAAATACATTGCAGAAATAATAGCCCTGTGCTCTAAAATAGATCCTCAAATGAAGGAAGAAAACATATGTAAATATATTTTAAAGGGACTGCCTGCAGATATAATATCTGATATAGGATGATGGAAAACAAAACTGTAGAAGAAATACAAAAAAATATAATTAAATATGAACAGAAAAAATACCTTACTGAACAACGTAAAGAAAATGATATGGGAGAAAAAATTAAAAACTTGGAAAAAGAATTACGTGAACTAAAAATTAATAACACCACGGACATCAATAAAATAAGTTACGAAAAAAATCTAAATAATAACCTACTCGTTCAGTCCGTCAGGAGCAAGGTGAAAATTTAGACCAAAACAGATTTCAAAATTATTACCCCGAAATCAATACCGAAATTACTACCCCCAAAATTATTACCCTTGGAATCAATTTCAAAATTATTACCCTCAAAACCAACTCCAAAATTACTATCCTCGAAACCAAACTCCAAATTTTTCGAATAATCAACACCCAAAATTTCATTTTACAAGAGGTAGGGGTAGACCTTGGAATAGGTACGAAAAAAATGATAGAAGGCAAATTCAATGCAACATTGCAAAAAATTTGGACATATTGCTAATGACTGTTACAATAAGCAAAAAAACTAAACAATTGGGGGCGCACAAAATATAAAAATAAAAAACGTTCGAAAAACTTTGAAAGAAAATGGGAAAAAACCCTATACAAAAAGAAAAAATTTTTTGTTTTAAACAACTCTAATATGCCAAATTTGAAAATACATGTTGAAATTGAAAGCTTCAACGAAAAAATTAATGCAGTTATTGATACTGGAAGTAATTTTACATTAATATCTGATAAATTCATGCAAAAAAATTGGAAGTTAGAAAAAACAGACCTAAAAGCAGTTGGACCTTGTGATGAAACAATAACTTTAATAGGAAAAACAAAGTTAGCAATTTTTATCAAACATAAAAAATTTATGTGCGCACCCCTTATAGTGAAAAATCCAAATGCAGATATGATCATAGGCGTCGACTTTTTATTAAGATATAAAGCACGAATTGATTTCTTTTATCAAACGTTAGAATTCGGATTTCATGCTTCAAATATGGTAAGACTAAACATGGATAAAGCCTGGTTAGAACAAATAAAGAGCAATGATCTATTAAAAATTGTAGAAAATTTTATAGTCATGAGCAGAGATCTTGAAATCCCACCAAAAAGTGTGCGAAAAATCCCTCTTCCCATCCCCGAAAATATTAATAAAGACACGATAAAAGTTAATCAGTTAAATTATTTTGAAAGTTATTCAGGAATTCACACAAGGGGATTAGATACCACCAGTGAGCCAAACATATTAGTACAAAATTATACGAATGTCACCAAAAAGCTTTATAAAAACCAACGAATAGGAGAAATCTCACAAAAACAAACACCCGTTTCGCAAAAAATTTTACATATTAGCAATGAAAAGCCCAAAAGAAACCTAACAATGGATGACCTTAAAGACAAAGAAGGAAAACAAATTAAAATATCACCACATTTAAGTGAGGACGAAAAAACACAAGCAATAGAATTATTAGGTTCATATATGCACCTTTTCACTTCAGATCCCCTTAATGTTGGATTAGCAAATATAGAACATTACAAAATTAAAGTTACTGATAACGAACCTGTATTCACTAGAGGATATAAGCTGTCTCCAGTAGAAAGGCGTGAACTAAAAAAACTAATAACGAAAATGGTGAAAGCAAATATCTTAAGGAGAAGCTCATCATCCTACGCATCACCTGCTTTCTTGAAAAAAAAATCAGACGGCACTTACCGAATCTTAGTAAATTACCAAAAATTAAATAAAAAAATTGTTTCCGATAGAAACGCAGTACCCCGCGTAGAAAATATATTTATGGCTTTACAAGGGACAAATACTTCTCAACCCTAGACGCAAATCAGGGTTTCTTCCAAATCCCGATCTGTGAGGAAGATAAACACATTACAAGCATAATCGTTGATAATGAGCTTTTCGAATTCAATGTTCTACCCCAGGGGTTGAAAACTAGTCCAGCAGCGTTCAGTAAAGCAATATATACACACCTATCCGATATTATGTACACTAACGTGGTAACCTACATGGATGACATTTGCGCTTTTGGAACAGATTTCACCATGGCATATAATAACTTAAAATTAACCTTAGAAAGATTAGACAAAATGAACCTAAAACTAAAAACAAGTAAATGCACATTTTTTATGACGAAACCAAATTATTAGGACACAAAATTGACAAAACTGGTATTTCAACGTTAGACAAAAACATTTCGGCAATTCAAAAATTCCCAATCCCCCAAACTGTAAAACACATTCGTCGATTTTTGGGCCTTTGTTCATATTATCGAAAATTTATAAAAAACTTTGCGGGTATAGCAGCACCCTTAACAAACTTGACCAAAGGGGACCCACGTAGCAATAGGAAAGTTACCCTTAACAACGACGAACTAAATGTGTACAAAAACTTAAAGATATATTATGCAGCGCACCAGTCCTCGCTATCTATAAAGAAGATCGAGAGACGATCGTTGAAATTGACGCTTCGGCTATAGCTATCGGGGGAGTACTAAACCAAAAAAATGAAGAAGGAGAAACCCACCCAGTATCATTTTACAGTAGAAAATTAAGCCCTGCCGAATCAAAATATTGTGCGTATGACCTTGAGATGACGGCATTAGTAGACACTATTTTAAATTATCGTGAATATCTATATGGCATAAAATTTACTGTGTATACAGATCACGCCGCGCTTGTACATTATCGCAGCATTAAACAACCATCTGCGCGATTAGCGAGATTAGTTGAAAAACTAAGCGACTTTGATTTCGAAATCCGTCACAAAAAAGGGAAGGAAAATACAGTTCCTGACATATTGAGCAGGACAATTATTAATAACATCGAAATAAAAACAACCCTGATGAAAGAACAAGATAAGGACGAATTCTGTACAAAAATAAAGAAAGCAAAAAACAAAAAATTAACGGAAGGGAGCGGAGCTGAAATAAAGAAATATATTAGGAAAAGCCGTACCTATATCATAGACACTGACGGCATACTAAAGAAAAAATTTATGACACCATTTGGATTAACAAAAGTAGCCGTAATACCAAAAAGCCTTATTGAAGAAACGATTAAAAGCCATCATGACTCGGCTATGGGGGGAGGACATTTTGGGAATTACAAAACATATAATAAAATCAAAAGCAAATACACATGGGAAGGTATGAAAAAAGATATTATTAATTATATAAAAAGTTGTAAAATCTGCCAAGAGCACAAAAACCCTAGAGGGAAAAAACCGGGGTTATTACAGCCAATACAAACAGAATGCTGTAAAATACTCGAGCACCTAGAAATGGACTTCGTGGGACCACTACCCCCCAGCGAAGGAAAAGCGTATATTCTGACAGCCACGTGCAGAGCTACGAAATTTGCTTTCGCGAAAGCAGTAAAAACGGCTGATGGAAATGCGGTTCTAAAATTCTTAAACGAAATTATTACTACGTTTGGCTATCCTAGGAAAATTTCCAGCGATCGAGGTACCCATTTTAAAAACAACAAAATCATAGAAGCATGTGAACATTTAGGAATCTCTCTTATATTTAGTACGGCATATGCGCCGCAAACCCAAGGCGGGGTTGAAAGACTTAACCAAACCCTTAGTAATACTCTAAATTGTTATGTGAGTGAAAATAAAAAAGAATGGGCAAAATACTTACCTTATGCAATTTTTTCATATAACATCACACCTATTTCGAGCCTACAAGGTTTAAGCCCATACTACTTAGTATTTGGTCATAATGCAAACCTCCCATTTGAAAAAAATTTGAAAGTAATACGACATCAATCGATAGAATAGGGGAGATAAAAAAATTAAATGAAATTAGGGAAAAAATACCAAAAATTATTCATGATGCCCAAGAAAAAGCAAAAACACAGTATGATAAAACTCACACAACTGTAGAATATTCCCCGGGAGAAAAAATTTTAATAGAAAACCCCCACCAACAAGGAAAATTTAACAAAAAATATACCGGTCCTTTTGAAATTATAAAAAAAATTTCCCCCCTTAATTATACGGTGAAAATTCCCGTAAGGGGAGAACTCAAGGAAGAACTCGTACATGTACGTAGACTAAAAAAATTTTTCGAACGAAAATAAAAACGCATCACTGACAGCAGTTAAAAATATACGCAACAGCGTAAACACTGAGGAAAAGTCTTTATTAATGCTAATAATTTCAAACTAAAAAAATATATTTTTTTTTGAGAAAAGACAAGCCAACAGAAACTAGACGCAATGCGAGCCTGATCAACCCGCAAAATTTGCTACCCTAGTTCATATTAAGCATATGCAAAAATCTGAGTTGGCATACAAAACTTCGTCTGAACCTCATTTATTATGAGATTACCAAACTCATAAAAAAGCAACCAGTCGCAATAAGGCGAAGAAAACTTTGAACCTAATACATATTACCATTAGCCGCGCTGGTATGACAAAAGAGGTTAACTTGAAATAACAAACACGTTTATTAAATATATACATACATATACATATTACAAGCATAACAAACCACGAATATACATCAAACATTCAGGAAGGAACAACATACGTCTCGTCTTTTATCGACTCGTCGAAAGAACCAGGAACGGCGTATACATCCATTAGTCTCAACGACCTCTTCCTCAAAGGAGAGATAACCATTTGTAACCACTAAGGTGGCCAACATAGAAAATGCAGGGAGAAGATCCCGGGTAAAAATGATCCGATTAATACCTCCAGATGTAGCACGTAGCAGTACCGAAACGCGAAGATCGTCATACTTTCCAGCTCCAATCTTGCAAATATCTTGTTCGACAATTTCAAAAAAATCAAACACAAAAAAATTATAAGTCAAAGATGACACTCCTCGCTTGCCGAATACCATGATTATAAAAATCAAAAAATTTTAGAACATAAGAACAAACTAACAGATACTGTCGTCCAGGAATATTAAGTATAAATCAAACGACGAATATCAACAATAATCAAATTACCCCACACCAAGAGAAATAACGGGAATAGGTTGAAATTTCGTTAGGCAATTACGCAGTCATCAAAAATGGAAAAAAATTCGCAGAAAATATCGGCACATCCTAATCTAATTAGAAAATAAAAAGCAAAACATAGCAAAACTATAAAATGGTAATACTACACCATAACACTTCCAGATGAAATTCAACGTAATAGCAAAAACTCCGTACGCGTGCCACATAACATGGCTGGTGGATAGCGTGAAGACTTGGCCAAAGAAATTCATATATATGCAATCGCCGGTGTACCCATTTGTTAGACCAGAAGTGGAAGACAATTCAAACAAACAGGCACCAGCCGAAATTCGATATCCTTACGAGATATACCTCAGAAACCTAAATAATGCAAAAATAAAAATCGGAGACAAAACAAAAATACAAATCATAGATCCAAAACAAACCAACATACAGGTTGGTGCTTTCATCGATAAAAATGACAATATTTGGCTATACCCAAGAAACTCTACCATATTACCGTACGGTGAACTAATGCACCTACGAGCACTAGCTCAAGAAATACTACGCAAAGCAGACCTAGACCTAAAGGAATTCATAAAAATTAGAAAATACATAGAGATGTTCAGAGTACTGAAACTACAAATACACAAACTACCGAAAAAAATCTGGAAAAAAATTATTTTCGAACTAACGTTATTTACAATTATAGCCCTCCACTCTGAAAACGAACTATACGACACATTAAAACACATTAGAATAAACCCCAAAGCCAGCCTGAGAAACTTAAAGAAAACCCACAAAATATGGAGATTACCAAACAACCAAAATAATGCGCACTTCAAACAACACCTAGCATTTGATATCTTCCAAAATTGCTCAAACCCTCTATCACCATTTCATCAAAATTATGGCTTAAAAAAACACCTTCTCAAAGATCTAATACCCTCCCATATAAGACTACCCAATTTCCACATAGATCATAATAAAATCTATTACAAGAATATGAAGATTGGTATAGTAGTATTACTCCTGTATAACCTGATAGTGATAATACCCAGCGAGGAATTCGTAACGAAACATGCCCTTAGAAAAACAGAAAACAACCACCTTATTATATACCACAATAAATACACCCTTCTAGAACCACCCTTCTAAAAAAAAAAAAAAAAAAAAAAAAAAAAAAAAAAAAAAAAAAAAAAATTCTTTTTGTTTCAGATGGAAACAATATCAATGTTGCTAGCATTAATCTCAATATTAAGCAAAATCCAAAAAACCAGCCAAACAGGAGTACATATCGAAATCACTACGGGAGCTTACTTCAAAAAAATGAACAATATGATCCCATATGAATTTTCAATACCGCTGCAGTACAACAGCAAATTCACATTACCGAAACATAATATAAAAAGAACACTAATGAAATCCCCTTACTGCGGAGAAATGGAAAACCAGGAAGACCTCTGCGAAAAAAATAAAATAGCTGGAAAAATCATCGAGGAACTAAACGAATACATAAGCGAAAAAATTGAAGCCTACCAAGTCGACATTGCCGATGAAAACATGCGAAAAAAACGAGGAATACAAATACTAGGAGACTTTTACAATTGGTGCTGCAACCTAATCACTAAAGAAGAAGTATATCCCTTATTCGACAATCAAAAAAACCTAAACAAAAATTATAAAGCATTAAGGGAGGGACTGATAGAAACACACGCCGAACTCTTCAACACCACAACAAAACTAAACGAATTTTCAAAAAGCATTAACGAAGGGTTTGCCAATGTCCATGATAACCTAAACCAGATTATTAACGCAACAGTAAATAGCCATATACACTCTCTCGACCAAATGCTAATGGCCCAAAATTTCGCAATAAATACTCTAAACATACTACAGAAACACATTCTCATGGATCACTTCCGCGATGTAATTGACCACTGTAAAAACCACAAAATTCCCCCAATGATTATATCACCCCAAACGCTTCTCAAAGACATCGAGAAGCTAATACCAAAACTAACGAAACAAAATTTAGCGATAGCAATCCCTACATTAAACATTATGAGCTACTTTACACACCACCTTGCATCATGCCACATATCCCATTCAGAAATCTATGTAAATGTAAAAATACCATTAAAGTCTCTAAATTATGAGTGGACACTCTTCGAATACATTCCCATCCCTTTTAACTTTGAGTCAGAAATATGCACAATTCAATCTAAAAACTCCTACCTAGCTCAAGAAGAAGCTGTAAATGAACTAAAAATTATATCTGGAACATCCCTACAACACTGCAACAATGCAGAAGGACTATGCTACCTCGAACCATTCGACAGCAACGCGGATGAAGCACCTAAATGCATTGAAGGGCTTTTCAATAAATTACCTTTAATTGAATTAAATGAAATTTGCCACTTCCAATGCGAAATTAAACATCAGAAAACACTAATAAAACAAGTAGGAACTAATGAGTACATAATAACGAACTTTCAAGGGACCCTCGAAGCTTATGACCATGCAACAAGAAAAAAACACACCTTAAAAACCAACCAAACAACAGCAGGGGCGATAAAAATCTATTTACCTTGCCAATCAGAACTACTAGAAACTATAAACGAAAAAACAAAAATCCTAATCCCAAAAACCTTTCCCTGTAAAAAATATGACCCTCTCTCCCTAACCGTACGTCGTATAATCCCAGTACAGTGGAGTACCTATGATACAATAACTGTACACCATCAAAACAACCCTAACATCTTATTCTCAAATATTACAAAAATTCTAAACAAAAATTGGAAAATAAACACCCCAAATTTCGAAATAAAAACTTCTACGAAAGATCTTAGAGACAAAATCAAACTACTCGAACTAAAACAAGCACCAAATTCAATATACCAATCACCACTCATTAGTGATATACTTCATCTAATATGGCTAAGCCTACTCACAGGGCTGACCCTCTACAACCTCTTTATATCATGGAAAAATTCGGACCAATACAAAATAAAATCTCCACCACCAGTCGCTCCTCGCCACCACCTAAGCAACAACTCCATTCAAAATGAGTCCCTTTAGACAATTAAAAGCACTAGGTCAACATAGACCATAAGATAAGATGTAATAGTTAAGATATAATAATATATATGTATATGTATCAGATAAGATGTTAAAATTTCAGAAAATGGGTGCACCACCGACTACAAAAAGCGAGGGCGCTTTTTTTTTCGGAAGGAGGGGGGAAGCTGTTATGACCAAAAAAATCACAGGGGGAATATCACCACGCACTCTGCCAGCCAGGGTCACCTTACAGTGTTGATTACTCAGCACAGCGTGGCCATGGCTAGGCGGAAACAGGATGCTAACCGCATTCCTGGTCGGGTGTCATGTTTCACCGACCGACGGGTTGAGCTTCGTCAGCGAAACCGCGGTCGGTGTCACATTACACCGGTCGAACCGGTTTAGGCTCGTCAGCACTTCCGCTGGCGTGTAACACTACACCGGGTCGACGGGTGCCCTTGGACCGACCGGGGATCGGGTGGCATCACACGTGCAAGTGCTGCTGCGTCGGCGAAACGCAACCGGTGCGCGCCCGAAAGGCGTCCGGTTGAGAACGCCGTCGTCAGCAGAAACCCCCCTGCCTCTTAGGCCGCCGCCTCGCCCATCTGAGGCAAATATATATACCACCGGCGGCCACCAAAAAATCAGTTGTGTTCAGTGGAGTACAGTCCTATATCGGGTATATC
Organism: Phenacoccus solenopsis; assembly: GCA_009761765.1. Taxonomy (NCBI): domain Eukaryota; kingdom Metazoa; phylum Arthropoda; class Insecta; order Hemiptera; family Pseudococcidae; genus Phenacoccus; species Phenacoccus solenopsis. Next base: position 15,265 of record VFXL01000176.1, on the reverse strand, counting down.
GAAATTTCAAGCTTTGTCCGGTTGTGCACCCGTTCTCTTTTTTCGCGGTAGTGTACTCTAACTCCGCGCATTTTTTCAGTTATTTGTTTGTTTAAAAGTTACAAAAGTTGTAAACAGTTATATAACAATAAAACGTTTCGCTCGCGAAAAAGATTTGTGCTTTCTTATATTCCTCCAACCGAAAAGGACACAACAGCTATGCGATGCCATCTGTCGCATTTAAAACAATTTTTAAATTTGAATTATTCAATAAATTCTTGTCTACTATCCGACTGGCCGAAGGCCCTCGATGCACAGCCGCCTAAGCTTGGTGAGTTCTGGTAGGAATTTTTTAATAATTGAATCATTGAATATAGTAAGTATGAATAATTCTTAGGTAGCTTGAAACAGTAAATTGTAATTATACTCATATAATGACAATTTTTGGGACCCTCTAATAATGAAAATGTACCACTACATTTATATTGTTTGAGTATAAAGACTAAAGAATACCTTATGATTGTACTCAGCTACTTACCTACTACACAATATTTAATTAATTATTAGCAAATGAATGATACTAAATAAAACAGAAAAACAGGTAAAATAAGGTATTTTAGCACATAGCATAGGTATTTTTGGAACCCCTGGATAGAGGAAAAATTGGCACTTTATTTTTTTTTCGAAGTTGGGAAGGCAAAACATGATGCTTAAACCCCAAATGATTCAAATACGTCCAACATAATTTTTTCAAATTTTTTGAAAAAATTTTGCTTATCTGCAAACTTTGACTCAATTATCGGAGGGGTAAATATTAACGTAGAGGGCTGAAATTTTTTTCACATTCTTTTGGGATCATTTTGCAACTACTGAACTAGGTGCATATTCAATTTTCCAAAAAAAGTGAAAATCGACCCACCCTAGTACGGACTTTCTGCTAAGGACTTCTGTTGGTCTGAAACATATGACCACAATAAGACTGTCTCATTCCCACATTGAAAACGTACGATCGCAATAGCTGAAAAATTCAGCTAAAAAGAGAGGAAAATAACAAAACAAAGAAATCTGAATAAACGCAATAGCGGATGTACCAAAAAAAAAGTGATTACTTATTAGTGATGAAGAATTACCAATTAGATGAAACTGAAACAATGTTAAAGAATTAATTTTATTTCGCGCTGCGTATGTACTTATATGTATATAATGAAACAAGAATTTTATGGAAACAATTATCGCCTCGCTCATGTATACGTATGGTACGTATTATTACTGGCACTTTTAACGAACAACGTGACTATAAGTAGATCTATTTTACAAGAGCAAAAAGAAAAGTCAACAGTTGGTAAAATTGCATAATATTAGTTGATAATTTGTTTATGTTCTCCCACCTCCCCTTGAAAAATGTCCTCGCTACGAATCTGCGCGAGTGCTTTTGGATTCATTCATGACCGTTCGGCATGTCCTGAGAAGAATATAGCTTATGTTTTCAGTGAGTGCCTAGTGCGCTGTTATGTGTCACCTATGTAACTTGTAATTAGATACTTGCAAAAATTATCAGTACTCATCCTATTCTGTAACTCATTGGCGAGTAGAATTCAAACTGAGATTTAAGGAACGAAGCAACTACTTCTTATGATGTTATTCAACGCCTAACATTAAACAGGAATATTTTAAATATTTTGAATGGTTACAACTTCGTTCATTACATCTAGATCGACATATTTTTAGGCAAGTAAGTGAGAACTTGGATTAATAGTAAATAAGTATAGCAGTTGTAATATGTAATGGACACTAAACAATGTGATGTTATTCAAGTAGAAATTCTAAAGCAAATAATTTCTTATCCGCAAAAAAAACTTCTGAAAAGCAAAGTTGTCAAGTTCAACACTCGTCTATTGCGTACAGGTATTGAACAAACAAAAAAAAAAAAAAAAACTTCAGGTACAAAGTGATATGATACAAGCCCACAGATCAAGTTTTCCTCATTTCCCCTTGGAACTTGACAGGCGTCATTATTACAGGATTGTTACATGTATGAAGGCTATGAGTTTAAATGTTTCATTATTTACAGTTATAGATCGTACCTTGCATTTTTAAATACATAATAACTCAACAATAAGTAGGAATGATTGAAAAACGTTACTGATGAATTAGATATCTTATTTAAGTTGAAATAGGTCAAGAGAGATAGGTATATGTCATAAAGACGAATATTCAAAATATTTACAATATGTATTATTTTCCTGATGTAATAATGTGCGAGTTTTAATATCGTCAGGTGGTAACAACAACATCTCTTCGCGTCCCGACGCGATCCCTTTGCAACTTCAAATTAAAACGTTTAGAGCTGTTACTCATATATTTAAGCTAACTGCATATCCCATTAAAGTTGAAATAGGTTGAGAGAAATATACCTCATAAAATGTAATGTTTAGGTACGTGATAATCCTTATTTCTTCCTTAATGACGACCGTCAAGTTCTAAGGTAAAATGAGGAGAACTTGATCTGTGGGCTTATATCATATCACTTTGTACCTGAAGTTTTTTTTTGTAATACTGAGGAATGAATGATATAACAAATTTTAGTTGCCACTGTAAAGAAAATCTCATACAAGTCTCTCTTGATGGCATTTTTGTTAAGTTGTATTAAGAATACCTACGTAATTTAGAAAAACTCCTTCATTGATAAATAGATGAAATATAAATACTGATAAAAGAATGATTAATGACAAGGAAAATTATTTCATGACGAAGTTTGCAACTACAAGTATATTACCTCACGAACGCCAAAAAGAATTTCTTATAATCTGTTGTTGAGAAGGGTATCGCCCAAAATGTAAAATTTCTTTTTATTTCTCAGTAGTTATTAGTTTTATCGACAATTCCTACACAATGTAAAGTTGTCTCACCACTACTAATTGATAGTGTATACTCTCAAATTAGTTAACTCGCAATAATGTATTTTTAGAATATGTTGCAAAGTTGATTGACCTATAATAGGTTGAACCATTCGGGCTGTCCACCAAGAAATTTTAATAAATTTCTATTGATTCTCCCAACCACAAGAGTCTGACAACAACAACCAATGAAAATAAGAAATATTTGGTTCTGAATGACGTCAATACGAGGAGCTAAATGTACACGTGGACATATCACTTTGGGAAATCGAAATTTTATCAATAATCATCAAGACTGATGTCTTATTGCCTGTTAGTAATATCAATTAGCAGTTTCTAATATTCATGTCATCAGTAAACAATGCACTTGAAAATAAAAGGATGTTAAAATTTTTTCTTAGGCGATCTCAAATGGTGTAACCTGTTATAGGTCAATCAACTTTGAATATGTTGGATCTTTGATTTAAAAAAGAAATGAACTCCCAGAGTAATTTCTTTGTAATTTACTATCACATAATTACAATAATCATCCAAAATTTCCTTACTTATTTAGTCCCTATGTGATGAAGAACCCTTACATTTGGTAGGAATTTTCCATAAAACTAATAACTAATGGCTAGCAAAGAGGAATATTTCGTTTTAGTTGGTGCCCTTCTCAACGTGGACAGACTATAATTACATTCAATTTCATCCTTCTTTACCTACTTGAATTGAATATGTCCGATCCTGGCAAAAAAAAGTCTACGATTTACCCCTAAGTTCATTTCCCCTCTCGTGCCTATTCGATTCGAAAATTTTACAAACTTTGCGCAGAGCTACAGAAGGGCCTGTTGAAGCAATTGAGCTGAAATTTGGTAACGTATTGCGATTATGATGTAGAATCATCCTTTATACTTTTTATTTCACTTTCGCAATTGTGAGTGCCCCTTTGAGGGAGGAGGAGAGGTAAAAGGGGGCCAAATTGAACCAAAACCTTACATGCACTACCCGTTCTGTCTGATTAAAAAGAAGATAATACTGGTGATAAGGAAAATAATTTTGTAATGGAGTATGCAACCACTAATATGCTTTCTTCCAAATGCCAATAAGATTTTCCTATACTTCATTCACTGTTCTCTATACCTATTTGAAATTATAATGTCCAATCCATACAAAAAAGTTTACGTTTTCCCCCCTATTTTAATTTTCCCTTTTGTGTCTTATGCTTTTCCCTTATTTTAATTTCCCCTATTCGGAATTTCACAAGCTTTGCGCAAGGCTACAAAAGGGCCTAATGTATTGAATGAGCTGAAATTTGGTGGATGCATTGCGTGTGAACTGTAAAATATTCTTTTATATTTTTCATTTCACTTTCACAATTTTTAGTGCCCATTGAGGGGGAGGAGGGGTAAAAGGGGGCCAAATTGGACCAAACTCTTACATTCCCTACTTGACTTCATACAGACGAAGCATACAAAATTTCACGTCTCTATCTTCATTACTAATATAGAAAACCCGGTGAACTCGAATCAAATTATTGTTGACCTAATAACGGGTATAATTCGCTTAGTTAAGAGGCTAATAACTCGACGAGTTTTTGTCGTAAAACACTTAATCTATACCTTGTTATGAAGCTCTCGACGAGATCTTTAAAATTAGCTATAAGTATATCCATTACGACCCGTAGTTTAGGTAGAAATTACATACACGCTTTAGAGTGAATCCTGTTCACAGAATAAAAGCAGAGTCCGCCGTTTGCTCGTGTTGACGCGCATTTTCGTTCGTTTCTATAGCAATTTGGTTGTGTTTTGAACTTGACTCGCAGAACGACCATTCTGCTCAATTAGGCTTAAAATTTACATAATCAAACTCTCCCAAGTTTATAAAATTCGCTACATAAACTTCCAGCACAAAGTGTCGAACATAAGCATCAGGTAACAATAATTAGTGAATTCTTGTGTGTCCAGAACATGACAAAAAAGTTGATGCTTATGTATTTATATTTCTTAGCTTATGATATCTTGTGTGTACATTTCCATACAACGAGTAATAACTCAACTACTTTCCACTTTTTAACTAAAAAAATACAATGCTTGTTTATACTAATGCTTTAAACAGAGGATGTAATAAACTATCTCTCAGTGTTTGCTAGTCAATACACTTATGTTAGAAGCTTCTTGATGACTTGGAAGGACATAAAAAATATATATATAATTATATTTTAAATTAACAACTTGTTTATTTAAGTTGAAAATTTTCCCTCAAATCACACAGCTTTCTAAAATGGGAAACCAGCAATATGTATGCAGCATACCCTAATTTTCCGATGTCTAAATTTCACACTCTCCTGTAAAGATAAATTAAATACTTCAGTATAACTAGAGATGAAGTAGTCAATTTAGATAATAAGATCTTTCATAAAAAGACCTATGTACCTTCATATAGTGCAGTGTTTACGTGAGGGCCTTAAAATTTGAAAACATACACACTTTTATTCATTTTTTAATTCAACCCAAATTTTCACTTCGTTTCGTATCAATGAAATTTTGAAACATCATACAACTCTGCTTATGCAGTAAAACCTAAGGATCACCATGGACCTCAATGAAATAAACAGAGTGGCTGGACCTCACGATCTATGATATCTTTTCCCAAGGATGTGTTTACTTTTCTCATTACACCTTTCATAACATCTCCTCCATAAGAATTAAAACAAATTTCAATAAGATTTCGTTTTGGAATTAAAAACTCTACTTCAGATCAGAAGATAAATTGATACACTCGCGAAAAAATTTGTATGCGATGATGTATGTACTTGTACACTGAAGGTGGCTACACACTTATCACGAAACACACGAAAACGGTGATGAAATGCGAAAAACGATAAGTGCATAGATACAGTTTCATGATGTTTTTCACGACACTTTTTTCACGTTTTGCGTTTTCCACGTTTTCGCACATGTGTCCGTAAATTGACGAAATGTCAAAGGATTTCATTTCGCATTTTGTCTAGACAATGAGTGAAACACGTAATCCAACGAAATGATGAAAGTGTATGGCGAAGCTTTTCGCGTTTCGTCTGTTCGCGCGAAATTTTTCGCAAAATATGACGAAACGCGAAAACGCGATAAGTCTATAGCCACCTTGACAGAAAAAAGTGTAAGCAGCCATGCCGAATAACTGAAGCTGAGTTTTTAACTGGGATTTATACAGGTTTAGAAATAACGTTGCTAACTCTCTCATCACTTCAGGTCACATCTAATACCAAGTCTGAAAATTCTTACCCAATCTCTTTCAAAACCATTTTAGAAGTTGAATTCAGAAGAAATGCAGTTTTAATTGTCATGCAATAATCATGTAAACACATTTTTCTCAAATTATAACCACTTAAGGCTCCTCAAATTATTTTTAAATTGTTATGATCCGCCATTTTGGATTGATTTCTACTCAAATTGAAAAGGTCATATTCTAGTCATCAAGTAATTCTAGGTTGGCAGTGCCGCATTATGAGTTTTTTACAGCCATAGGCTTTCGTCAATTCCACCACCCTTACTCCCCCTACCCCATGAAAAACTCTGCAAATTGCCAAAGTAAGACATATTTTTGAAATAACAAAATCATTATAACAAATTTTTAAATCATAAACGAAATTAGTTGAAAACCCTGCTAAAAATAATAAAATTACATAATTGTATGTATTCATCACTGCTCGTTTCAATTCATAAGCGTATCGCGGCGAGAACATCATAATATTATAAAAGTGTGGTGAAACTTAGTGATTACCCGACAGAAACGTTTTTTGATTTTTTTTGCTGAAATTTTCTTTAAAGCTTTTTTTTTCTTAATTTTTTTTTTTGAAATTGAGTAGTTTTTTTATTGCATCCCCTTAAATTTTGCTGTCGTAGGTCCGGGCCTACTGTGCCTATTGGCTAATATGGCACAATAGGTCAGTTTTGGTGATAAAAATATCGAAGATACATGAAATTTCATGTTATAAATTTTCTTCTAAAAGCCATTCTTTGCTTTAATTTCTCTCCAAATTCACTTAGGAAGCTATAATTAGAATAAGTTAGTTGCTTGGGCTCATTTTATTATGTGATGTCGCTATAAGAAATTTTCGACATCAAGTATAATCCGCCATTTTGAATCCAGTTTGTTCCAAATTCAAGATATTCTGGTCTATATCCAACCCCACACACAAAGTTTGGCCTTTCTAGTTCGATTTAGTGAAAAGATATGGAAGATTCATGAAATTTTCTGCAACAATTCACCCTTTAAAATTCGTTCTTTGCTCTAACTCCCCTCCAAATTCATTTGGGAAGCTAAAATCTGAATAGGTTAGTCACATGAGCTCATTTTACCATATGATACCACAAGAAAAAATTTGTGCCCACCCACGTAACCCCTTCCCTCCTCTCCTTCAATATTATTTGTGAAAGTGAATTTGAGGTATAGTATACTTTTTATCCCCAATAATGGTATTACGAGTTCATATTAATTACATTTTCACTAATTTGCGGCTCCTTAAGCTCTACTCAAATTTTGATAATCCGCCATTTTGGATCTATTTTGACCCAAATTCAAGAGGTCATATTCTGGTCACCAACTAATCTTACACACAAAGTTTGACTTTTTTTGGGTCGATTAGGTGAGGATATATGGAAGATTTAAGAAATTTCATGGCTCAAAACTTCCTCAAAAAGCTGTTTTTTGCTCCAACTCTTCTCAAAATGCGTTTAAAAAGCTGAAATTTGAGTATATTAGTGTCTACTCCTTCATATGAGATCAAAAATAAAAAATTTGAGTGATCCGCCATTTTGAAATTTATGAAAAAAAAGTACCTCTGCGCATTTTCAAGAATAGTCCCTCACCAAATTTTGAGCGAATTTCATGAATACCCACAGGCGCTACGGGTGGGATAAAAAATATATATATTAAAAAGTTGAACATTTCCCAGATGATTACAAATAGTCTGAAACGCAAAGATTTGAAGAGCCTACCTTCCCCCTACCTTCCATTTCCAAATCAGGTAGGTTATAGTAGCTATACTTTTCAAATTGAAAATTCAGCTAATATATCCTCAAAGTCATGTTGTTATTTTTTATCTGTGGTGGGGGAGGGGATTTTACAGTTCCATCATAGGGCTGCTACACATGGTTTTCCCCGGGCCGGTCTTGAAAGTTCCGCCAACCCTGATTTTTCGTTCTGAACAAATCAAAAAGAAGTGTCTTATCTTCTTCATTTTCAAATTTCAAGTTTTCCTAAGAAGCTCACGAAGAATTTTATTCTCAAAAATGTCACCTTTTTAGCGTTATCAATTTTGGTTCCCATAAAGATAACATATAGTGCCTGCGAAGTTTAGTTATGCTAAAAAAAAAGAACCGTGTATGTGAAATATACCCTCAAGTACTACTAGTGAATACCACAACTAGTACTTACTAGTTGTGGTATTCACTAGTGGTAAAACTGGTAGTTGATACCTTAAGTACTACTAAGAACACGACTATTTCAGTTGGAAACAAGAACAGGTATCTCATTTTTTAGCTTATAATATTGATGTAACTACGTTATTTTAATTTATTTCAGATAGAAAGCAGAGGTCTGGTAACATGGATGATAAAAACATGCAAATTCTATAATCTCAGAGTGTGTTATCGTAAATGATAACGAGAGTGAAAAGAAAAGGAAAATATATATATAACTACAAATAATAGTTTATTAATACCTCTTGATGAGCTTTATCATAAGAAACTAATTAATAACGATTTAAGCGTGCAGTACTATGGAATAAGGTCACAAAATTTTGATAAACATCTATAGTAAGTAAAATGATTTTTTTTTATTAATTTTTTTACCGTTTTCATTACAGGAAGCTATCTTTATTATGATGGAACGCGTTAATAGTAGCAACACCAGTACAGATAATGGAAATGAAAAATTCAATGTATATTATGAAGACATAACTAGCTTGGAAGATTTTTTATTGAAAGAAATAGGCCCTAAGCACCTTCCACTCAACATTGTTATACCGATCACAGTTGTTTACATCATAATATTTGCAACCGGTGTCGTTGGAAATATTGCAGTTTGCGTCGTTATAGTACGGAATACATCCTTACACACAGCGACCAATTATTATTTGTTCAGTTTAGCTCTTTCTGACCTTACTTTATTATTATTTGGTTAGTCCGATTCCTTACTTGTTATAGATATGCTTTATTTCTACATAGTTTTATGCGTTTTCATAATGAATTATTATTTGTACCCATTCTTCATTTTCATAACGATTTTTAGTCGAGTTTTTTTGAAAAAATAAGCTATTATAGTTCAACTACATATCTGCAATAGATTGATCATATACAGTAGGTACACTGCTGAAATGCGTTGGTTTACGAATTGCGTAACATACTACTTAAGGGGATACTTCATGTTTACATTTTGATGAGACGTTTTTGAACGAACTTGTGCGATTGTAATGATCGTTCAAGATCTGAATACATCAAAGAGTTGTACTTATAGCGAACGATTTCGACCAATTTCAACAAAAATTTCCAATTTTTGATCAGTTTTTTCTTGATGAAAATTCAACTTTTTTCCAATTTCTTTTTTTAAATACCTTCTTTAGAATTAGATTAAGACTTGTATTTCGAGAAATTTTCGATATGTCATTTCTAAAACGAATGATTAACGTTTAAAATTTTACCATATCTCGCGAATTCTCTCCCACTTAACTCTTCTTAAATCAAAAGGAAATGAAATATTCGAAAATATCTCAAAAGTCAGGTCTTTTTAAAAGATTAATAAAAAAAATAAAACTGGTCGGAATAAATTATATCGCGTTTTCAGGGAGAAATAACCGATTGAAGTTGTCGTTCAAAACGAACCTCTTCTTGTCAAAATGTAAACAAAGAGTATAGCCTTAACTGCATAGATAAGTATGTGTGCTGTATGTATGCCGTTCATACTCATTATTACATGATTTGAAGTATGTTTACACAATGCAGTGCTCGCTTTTTTTTTAAGATGAAGAATTTTTGCTTCGTAGGATTTAATAGATCGTGCACCGTGTAACGTTTTCAGAACCAATAAACCCTTTGACTATATGGTATATGGACCGCTCGAACTGAAGAAACGTAGTCAGCCAATATAACGCAACTGAATGGAGGTCGCATTTTCAGAAACGCGTTTGCGCATCACAAATGTGTCATTTGAAACGTCGTGTTTCCCCTTACGCTAGGAAGGCAGGGTATGGGTAAAACGGGACGAAAGCAGGAGGCATTTTAGGCACTGCTGGGCGCGTTCGCGTTCAGGAACGCGCGTTCTAACGGAACGGGTGAGATTCTCTTATCAATTGAACGAACGATGAACGGAACGGGAAGGATAAATATAAAAGTTGGAACGGAACGGAACGGAACGTTTTATTTTCTTGAACGTAAATTTTAAACGCCGTTCATTTATCGTTCAAGAAAAAACTTGTCTTTTTACCCTTTTTAGTTTTTTTTCTCAATTTTCTATTTCTTCACTTCGTCTTTCTCAAGTTTTGTGTCGTGGTATTCACTATCACTATTCATTCGGTGTACTTCTCGTGGCGTGATTGGCTGACTGTTAATTATTCGTTATTTTAATGTTGAATTGCGTTTAGTAAAAGTGAAAAGCAGATGTTTTGAAGAATTTCAATTTGGTTCAATATAATCGTCTATTCACGAAGCGTTCATGAATGTGAACGGGAACGGAACGCGTGAAATTTTGGAAATAATTGAACGGAACGCTGAACGGAACGGAATTTTTTGGCCAGTGAACGAAACGGAACGTGAACGTCAAATTTGAGAATTTCATTGAACGGGAACGAACGCCGTCCAAAAAAAACCTGAACGCGCCCAGCAGTGATTTTAGGTAAGGAACGTTAGTTCATACATGCGCAGACTCGTTCTCGGAATTGCGACCTTCATTTAAATTGGCTGAATATCATAACATTGCGCTAACTGGAGTTCGAGTGGTCCATATACTGTATAGTCAAAGAATAAACCTTTTGGTGGCTGTACCCTCTAGTCGCACGGCAACCTTACCTTACTATTCATGAACCCTCGCATCACTCAGATCCACCAACTTACTTCTTAATTACTTCACAACATGGATATAATTTTGAGTGAATGAAAGAAGGATGAGGTAGCAGAAAGTTTAGTCTTTTCGTTTGTTCAAAACATTATCCTTAGCTACTTTTTAATTAAAAAGTTCACCTACTGGGTGATTTCGTTAAGATTTTCATCAAATTTTTCATTGAATATTCAATAACTTTTCATATAAACATTCTAATGATACCAGGTTATAAGAATTCAAGATGAACTTGTTATTGATGAAAAATTGTAAAAATTAACTCCGCTATTGTCTATTTGCGACGAACGTTAACTGTAATATCTGGGCATACAGCTACAATGTTAAATTTCTATTGAATGTGGCACGAAAATGCGGTTGCCCCTGCGGTAGCTGCTGTGCTAAGCTCAACAATATATCTACTCTCAGGTTTTTAATGTATTTTCTCAGACATACGTTGTTAATTTATCGTTCAAGTTGAAAATTTCAAAAAAGAAACGCGATTTTAGAGAAATTCAGCCATTGATATCAAATTTACGCGTCGGAGTTCGGTCATATAAAAACCAATATAAAGAGTTTGTATGGGGCAGTACATGAACTTCCCTTTCAAAATTCGTTGGTAAATGAGATATCGCTGGCTCAATTTCTTGAAAATCGCGTGCTTTTTTTGGTATTATCAACTTGAACGGACTACAGAAAGGTTGATCATTTCAAATTTTGAAGCTTCTGAAAGGTCGTTGTTCCCCAAATCAGCTGTGATCGCAACGCGTTGCGGTGAGAGCGGCTTACATTTATATTGCTAATTTTACGTTGAAAAGCATTACATGAAAAATACCCATAAACCATGAAGTGAAGAAAATTTTAGTATTTATAACTATGCCTTTCTGTCCCTTTTTCCTGTAACAATTCTAAAAAAGTGAGGGAGAAACTTTTTTAGTAGCACTTACGATACCTAGAATTATACAATATCTGCTCTGCCCTCCAAAAAATCCAAAACACGAGAAAACTTTGAAATATATTAATTTTGGATGAACTGCATGACTAAGTTTCCACAATTCAAATGAAAAAACTAAAAAAGGAAACTCCAAAAACTTTTCAGAAATACATCACCATCTACCAAAATATGTACTTGTTCAGGATGAAAAAATTAAAAACCTTCAAATAAAATGAAACAAAATGCCATTAAATGCATATGTGAAAAAATAAGGAAGTATGATACGCTTGATGTAAAAAGTGATAGGTAACAGGAAGACATACCTTCTTTTTAATCTAATAAGAGCAAACATACAAACCTTAAGCATAATGATAATTTTCCCATATTGAATGAATTAGTTTTCGAAATTTGGTATTACGTCATTAATTTCTATATTAAAAATGATGAGATATGGAGAATTTCATGATTTACTTCGGTTTCCACAATAGAATTTCAGAAAAACCATGAAAATATCAACTCAGATCTCCCCTTTCCCCTCTTTGTTGCTTTCCTTACCTTATTCTCAAGAAAGAGATTCATCTTAACTTTCACAATTTTTAAATAATGGCTCATTTGTAGATAAGAGTATTTATATAGGTGGTCCACTTGTTCAGATATAGGTAGATCTACATACGTACCTATACATATGTATTTTTTCATTTTTTTTCATTTATTTTTTTCCGGAGTTATATATTGCTTATGGATACAATTACGTTTTTGTTAATGGGAATTATAGGTACATTTTGTGAAATTTACATACACATTTCATATTCTGTCTATTAGCGACTTTTCACCTATAGTCTGTTCAAAATAAGAACGACCAAATCACACCGAAATAACTCAAATACATATGTTAGGAAATGTTTTATTACCGAATACAATAGGAAAGACCATCGTAAACAACGTATTAAAAATTATCACTCATCCTCTTTACCCAAACCCCCCTAGAAGTGGATCACAGCTCCCTAAAATCGGTTTCTTCAATACATCTTGATGGAGTTAAATTTTAGGACTGAAATTGTTCAATTACATTTTGTTCTACACTAAATTTCTTGCACGGCGATGTACTGAATATATTTGCACCATGAATAAGAGGAGAGTAGTATAGCATTTCAAGCATACCGGATGACTACTTGATTCGAGCACCCAAGCGAAAAAATTAGCTAAAACGTGAATACATTCAATACATAATGTGCATTTTTGACAATGAAAGTATAAATTAAAATTTTGCATTTCATTGATAGATGCTTTTAAACATTAAATAAACTTAATATATGCTATTTATTCTTGCTAATATCATTCAAATATATAATTCATTTCTATGAGGGAAAGATTTTGCGCTTGGGGTGCTCGAATCAAGTAGTCACCCGGTAGAAGGTTTAGAGTGGTACTAAATTATTCCAAAGTCCAAATGCATACATATACGGACATATAAAACACCAAAAAAATTATACAGTATCTCCAATTGATTCTGGTACCCCCAGAGAGAACATTCCTGATGTTTAAAATAAGAGGAGGTTGTAAGACTGATATGTACTCATTATCGCATTAGCCCATCGGCAGATCGATTAGAAGTCATCTTGATCCTCCACCTAGGAGTAGAAAATTTGCAGATTGACGATTCAAATTGCACCTTTTTAGCCCTGTGTGGTTATGGTTATGTATCGATGCGGAGGTTATAGAGACGAAAAACACGTTTTTTTCAATGCAGATTGACGATTTTTACATACCGGGTGTCTATTTGATTCGGTACCCTAGAGCGCTAAAATCCCTAACATAATGTTGTTCATTATAATTATTACATAAATGGGTACACTATATGAGATTCGTGAAATATAATAATTCAAAGCTAAGAATTTTGAAATTTTTCATGTTATTAACGAGGCAACCAAGCGCGTATTTAAAGTTATTCGAATTAACTGAATAGCCATTTTAGGGAATTTTGCGCTTAAGGGTACCCGAATTGAATAGACACCAGGTATGCGGCGATCATCGCTCACCGCCTTCGCCGGCACCCTGTTTTACCCTCGGTGCGTTGTCCGCAGCCAACTGCGTTTAACAACCTTTCTTCCTTCTCTACTCCTACATGCAATCCTCGTCCTCTTGTTATGAGTCACGAACGTGTTCCTTTTACTCGACCGTGGTCGACGCACTCAATAAACTGGTTCCTTTAACTTTCTCCTTCCCTTAGCGTCAGCGTTAACAACCCTCGTAGGATATAGCTCGTAGGTCTTAAGTTGTGGTAACGAGCTCAGTTTGACCATCAAGTTGTTTCTCTCGAGTCGCACTTTTGCTATCACTCGTTTCCCAATATATGAATCAACTTTTTCAACCAAAAATTGATATGTTAAGCATCTTTACGATGTATTCCAACCAAAAAAACACTTGCTGCTAATTTTCTATCTTTCATTGTCGAAAAATCGAGGTAGTTTTACAAAAAATTGTTAAATTATTTCGTTTCAAGTCTTTTCTCATGTATTAATCAGAAAAAAAAAGAAAAAGAAAAATTAAATTTGAGGTAGTTGATTCAGCCATAACCATACACATGAATATACATACATAAAACTTCCGCATGCGCTACAGAGGCCCTTTTGTTTCAAAGTTAATTGTACTCTTTGCCAGCGAATGCAGTTTTCTGCGAAGAATGATTTGATGTATTCAAGTCAAGAGGCAGAATTCTTGCGAAGCTGCACATTTCTCAAAAAGTTAAAGTCTTTCCCAGCCTTCGTAAATTAATGAAACCTCTCAATTGGTACTGCTATGTAAACATGGATGTGTATACGTATGTCAATGATATATTGTAATAACTGTGTCAATATCTTTGTAGGATTACCCAATGATCTCAGTGTATACTGGCGACAGTATCCATGGATATTCGGCGAGAATGTGTGCAAGTTGAGAGCTTTCATTTCAGAAATGTAAGAAACATTATGATATGTGTGTTCGGAGTAGAAATGACTTCGACACAATTAAATTAGATAACGTAGATATAGTCTGTTCAAAATAAGAACGACAAATCACACCGAGCAAACAAGCAAGTTTTAGTCCGCTAGCTGTGTATTGTTGAAAACGTGTAAATTACGCGTTCAAATTAAAAGGCATTTCACTCTGATGGGAGGTGATATTTGCTCTCGCTAACAAATTTACCAGGGTTGCTAAAAAATTGTTTTTTTTATTAATAAAAAACAAAAAAATGTTTTTTATTGTTTTAAACAGTGTTGTAGGAACAAACCCAAGAACGAGAACGAAGAACAACAAGAACAGAGAATTTTCATTGTTCCTGAGGAACAGAACCAAGAACGAGAACATAAAACTGATATGTATGAAGAACAAAGAACAGAACGAG
>VFXL01000175.1:0-40001 GCA_009761765.1 Phenacoccus solenopsis | reverse complement strand
CACCTAAATATGACCTAAAGTCTCGAATGTATTACATATTTCTTGTGAGAATTATGTACTTTTTTGACAACAACTGTTTCATTTAGTAACGGTGTAGAAAGCTGAATTTTTTTGATCACATCATTTTACGACTTTTTAAAACTCGTTATTGATTTTAGAATACCATTCTCCTTGTGTTCCTTGCACAGGTCGCAATGATTTGAAAAAGTTATTATAAATACCCAAAACTAAAACTTTTAATAATGTAAAAAAATTGCCTTGCCGATGGTTTAATTTTTTACACAAGTCCTTTTGTACTATTTTTTCAATTTTTTCCACATTAGTAGAAATTAATAAAATTCATTTAATTCAAAACATCAAGTGATGAAATTATAACAGTTCACTATAAATAGTTTTTCCAGTAGTGGGCACGTCATCAATCACTCGACTTTTTTTTTATTAGAATACAAACATTTTCCATTTGTCTGGCACGACTTGAAGCAACGTACATTTGGCAGTGAGTGAATACGTGCTCCCCCAAATCGACTCCATCCATACCAAGCAGGGTTTGCTCCTGCGATTTATTAATGGTGAGCGCATAGGCTAATCAAACGGCGCACAGTGGGCCAGGAGACCCCAAAAACGCGCGTTTTACTTGAAAAAAACCTATCTCGGATTAAAATGGCAACATTGTATATGTGTTGCCCAACATTGGTGTCGTACGAAACGAGCAACCGAACCGCGTTTTTCATCCCCCTCCTCCTCCTAGCACCCTCACAAGTCGTCGACGCGCAGTCCACCAGTTTTGTTCCTTATACGCTCTGTAATTAGTGATTTATATTTCCGTTTGTAATTCATATTTTGGAAATGTCGAATAGCGCAAAATATTCAGAAAATTAAGTACTATTCAATCATGTATTTGGTTTTAAGTTGTTGTTGCTTATAAGTTTATGATAAGTCGTTAAAGATGGCCATATTTTCGTGAAACTAAAAACTTAAATCAGAGCAAAACTTTTTCTGAAAATCAGAGAAAATGATAACTTCTGGTTGATATAATGCTTTGAAGTATGCTGAACACGAATATCACTTTACTTTTTGCGGCAGCCTGCGGTAGCGTTTTGTACGGGCGATTTCCGCGCGAAATCACGATAAATTTTGATGTGTTTTACACAGTATGTTTGAAATTAACGTATTATATTATCCTAGCACACAACAACGCATACTTTGTAAGACCATGACAACAAGAAAGATGACGACAACGAGAAAGATGACATCGACGAGAAAGATGACGAAGATGAGGAAGATGACGATTGACTACTATTTTGAAACTTGTTTTTTATTTTAGTTCAATTTAGCTCTTGTGCTTATTTTTTAAATACAAATTTGGTAATCTACAATGCAATAGCCAATAATGTCACTTCCAATCACCCCTCCCCCAGCTACACCCCCTATCCCAACAATTTTTTGGTATTAAATTCGTAATTTGCATCCTCGAAAACATATATAATGATATATCACACGATACTATAGTTAAAATTCACTTTTAACCCCTCCCCCAGCCCCAGCCCCTCACCCCAAAAATTTTTTAGTAATAAATTCGTAATCTACGACCTCAAAAACATAATATAAATTACTCTTCACTCCTTCATACATCTTATTGAATAAAACGCGCGTTTTAGGGGGTCTGCTGGCCCACTGTGCGGCGCACGGTCTCTCATAATTTCAGTTCCATATTTCCCCGCCGTAAATTTAAATTTTATTCCTGGAATCAAACAGGTTTTTGAATTTTGTTCTGGAAGACTAATCTCGATAAAATTTCCATGAATTTTTTAAATCACAACTTTGGTGCCATTGACCAACCTCTGTTCAGAGTTCAGCTTTCTCATTAAAATACAAACGACTCCAATTTTAATCGTAATTTTATGATCAGGTTCCCTATTTTCTGAAATTTCATTCAAAATATCCGCTGCAATGTGCTGATTATCCGAATTGCTACTTTTATCAATAAGCGCTTCGTCGACACTATACGAAATTATTTCATCACCTTGTAGCGTTAACTTATCGTGCCTGGGTTTTCCCCAATATAATGGGAAGTGATAGATTCACACGTTACACGATAACGTCCTGGTTTGAGGCGTTAGTTCACCTATACATTTGCACATGTAACAGTAAAGATATTTTCGATACTTTCGTTATATTTTTTAAAGGTGATTAACGTACTTATAATGCGTGAGTAAAGTTTTTATTTTGTGCCCCCTCTCGTTCAGAATGGGGTTCCAGGCGTGCACACGTTCCGAACTTGTTAAAAGTAGTGTGAATATCATTTGAACAAATACACGTTTTCATCAGAAATACTTTTCTGATTTTTCTCTGGAATTAATCGCAGCGAGACAATTTGGTAAAGGGGTCCTCCTGTTCTTGAAAAGAAGTTATTACACTCTACAACCTTCGATTTTTTGTTTTAATATTATTTCATTAATTTGATCATTGGTTTTATTGGTTGCTGATAAAATGGACGTTCGAGATATTAGCAACGGATTTTCTGAAATTTCATTTGGATAAACAAAATCAGTTACATAACTCTAGTATTGTAAAAACGTGGTTGAAATTTTCTAGTTAAGTATTTCTCCCCTTTGGAGCCAAAATTCTTAAAAATTGGTATAGATCGTAAGGATAGCACACGGAAAAAGATGTTGTGGTTGAAATGCAGTCATTTTAAAAATTTGGGCGAGGGCTTCAAAAAATCTCCAAATTTTGGATTTAGAGTTGGTATAGGATTTGGCGAATTGTTTTGAAATTTTCATATGTTGAAATATAGCTGTACGTTTTTTCAGAAATAAAATTGGCCCATGAATACTTAAGATAAGGTAATTTGTGTTTTTATCCAGTACCTCCCTTCCTTTGGCGCCAAAATTGTTGATAATCGGTGTAAATAATGAGGATAGTACACCGAAAATGATGTTGTTGAAATTCAGTTATTTCAAAAATTTGGGTAGAGGTTTAAAAAATCGCTAAATTTTGGTTTTTGGGGCATAACTCTCGTTCTATGGTACGCAAAAAGTTCAAATTTCGGATTTAGAGGTAGGATAGGATTCGGAAAAAACTAATTTCCCGAAATTTCAAAATCTCAATTTTAGTACCTCCTCTCTAAATTTAGGGCCTTGAAAATCAAAATGGACCCTTCGCTATAATTTCAGCATCATTCCCACGCAATACCTTTTGACTAAAAGAAATCAGCTCCCCAGCTGCAATAGGGACCGAAGGATAAATTGCTGAAATTATTTTGCTTGTAGTGTTATGTTATGTATGTATGATGTAATCACTTATCATTATAAGTCTCAGCTCGTTTTTCACTACTTTATACCTACTTTTTTCCCTGTTTTTACATAATTACCAGGTTCTTTCCTTATGCATTATGATTATGAGCTTACTCTGGTTGTAGCCTTATATCTGTGGTAATTTTCAATATTGGTACATATTTTTTTCATCTTATAATATGTTATTTTTAAATGCAGTACACGTTACACTACAAATAATAAATATAAATGTGTAGTTGCTGACGACATATTACCAATGAAGTTGGTGGAATGAATTCTTATCTTATCTGAATTCTGAGATAACATTGCAATTATTTCATCTTTCGGTGCTGTGTGCGTGTAGCCAATAGGCTCCCTTCTTCCGATGACTACATTATTACCAAGAATTAATTTTCGTGACTTGCATTACAAGTGAACGTATTTTCCATTTAGTAGAATTTTATTTTGATAGAATTTGTAAAGCTTGGTAAAAAATTATGAATTGCTTATTATATTTATTAAGAATCACGTGATATAGTGTCTTGAGAATGATGTGAAACGCAATTAACGTGTTCGATTGGTACTCGGAAGATATAGCTTTTTATTTTTTAGTGTTTATTTTTTGCAATTGCTGAACTCGTTCGAGTAAAAAATACGCGGTGATTTTGATCAAGCTATCAAGTAAGCCTTTCATTGTTATCATTTTCTCGAGTTTTGCGAAGTATTGAAAATACTTCGAAGTTTCCTGTTCAATGATGACTACACCGAATAAAACGCCAGATCATGCTGGTGAAATTTTAAAAAATCTCAACGAGATGCGAAAAAGAGAAGAATTTTGCGACTTCGCCGTCATTATAAACAGAAAACGTTTCGTTTGTCATCGACTAGTTCTTATATCCACTAGCGAATACTTTCGGTCGTTTTTCGCTAATGGAATACCGAGTAACATGCCCGCGATGACTACGTTGAAAGATGTCGATTGCGCCACTTTCGAGACAATTTTAGATTACGCTTATTCCGAAGAGTTGAAGATTACTCGATCGAACGCTTTTAAATTGTTGAAAGCTGGTAATTTCTTACGCATGAAGAAGGTCGTAGAAGCATGCGTACAATTCATTAAAAATAACCCGGAAATGGATAATCTGCTGGAGATTTGTTGGTACGCCAGATATCGGTTGAACAATTTAGATTTGGCTGACGCTATGACTGGTTTTATAGCCAATAATTTGGATATCCTGCTCAAAAATCCGTTGATTATGACAGTGTCGTTCGACATATTGGAATCCATACTTCGTCGTGTTAAAATAAACCCGCTCGTTTGTTCTACGTGTCCCCATAATTTGAGCAACCATACCAAAAGGAATAATTTTACTGGGATGTTTTGCGATATTTGCAGTAAGCAATGCCCGAATACGATGGAAGAACTTTTCGCAGTTCTAGTCAGGTGGATTGAACACAAGGTTATGGAAAGAATGAAATTTTTTCCGCAGTTAGCTGCTTATTCTGGTTTGCCAGCTAGTTATTTGAGTCCATTTAAAAGTTTGTTAACTTTGTACGAAGAAGCGTGGAAAACGAAATGCTCTAATCCTTAACAGAGAATTTTACGCATTTACTATTTGCGTAGATTTTATTTTGAAATATTTTTTTGTTTCCAGTATGTATGTTTTTGTTTTATATTTCAGTTAATAAGTAGGACCTATCTGATATCCAATAATTTTTACTTTCATTATTCGATAACAATGATATATTTTAATTGATCGTAAATTTTGATTTGTTATCTATTTTTTTCTGTTGTTCAACTTCGGGATGTATGTTGCAATTTTTATACTTTTTCATAAATTGTATTTGTTTTACATTCATTATATTTGTTTTTTTTTTTAATAAGATTTTTTGGTGGCCGCAATGCCTGAAAAATTATTAATATTATACATAAAATAATTTAATTTTTTTAAATAAATTAATATTTATAAATTTATTAAAAAAAATTAATTTAATATTTATTATAATAAATTTTATTAGTTTTCCCCCTTGTATTTTATTTATAATTAAATGAATAATTTTAAATTCACTATCTATGGTTCATAGTTTTGGTTTATGAGAATAATCTGGTGCATTTTTTGCTTGTTTTTTACATCTTCAAAATGTGGATTTTTGAAAAATGAATTGTATACGTTTTAGTTCACAAATTCCGCTTTTTTCATATTATTTTACGACCTCTCTTGTACCTCACCCCATTTTCAGGTTGATAACCCCTGCCTTTCCTTTCCAATATCATGTGTGGCAGTCAATTTGGAATATATTATATTTCTTATCTCCAGTAATCGTATATAAGTTCGTATTAATTACATTTTTACTAATTTGAGGCTCCTCAAGCTTTACTCAAATTTTGATAATCCGCCATTTTTGATTGATTTTTAGGTCATATTTAGGTGCCAAACTAATCCCATGAGCAAAGGACCGTTTGATACGGGATAATCAAGAAATTTTATGACTCAAAACTTCCTCAAAAATTCTAAATGCACTTGAGAAGCTGAAATTTGGATATTTTGGGTATCTATGACTTATTCTTTCATATGAGATCGAAAACGAAAATTTTGAATTTCTTGCCCCTATCCTCCAGCTCTCACCTCAAATTTGAGTGATTCTACAAGTATTAGTTAAAAAAAGTGTAAGTTTAGGAATTAAACAACCGGACTCAATATCAGTATCGAGTATAAAGTTTTAGTACTTTTGGAAAAGTGATCGAATTTAAAGTCTCGAATGTATTACATATTTTTTGTGAGAATTATGTACTTTTTGATCACAAGTGTTTCATTTAGTAACGGTGTAATCATTTTACGGCTTTTTAAAACTCGTTTTGATTTTAGAATACCATTCTCCTTGTGTCCCTTGCACAGGTCGTAATGATTTGAAAAAGTTATTATAAATACCCGAAACTAAAACTTAATAATGTAAAAAAATTGCCTTGCAGATGGTTTAATTTTTTACACAAGTCCTTTTGTACTATTTTTTCAGTTTTTTCCCCTTCGTATATAGGATCTAGAAAGCAGGCAATGATTCTTCTAAATTTATAAAATTCAATTTTTACAATTAATTTGTAACACATTATTTAATATTTTTTGGAAGTGATTAACAGCAGGGTGAAGAGGAGAAAAAGTGTTTTTCAATTTTGATAAAATTTCTGGAGATGGTTTACGTTGAGTTGAAAGTCCCCCGGTCTGAAAAGCTCTCTAGTATCTCTTCCAAAAAACACTTAAGGGCTTGAATTTGGAACAAATGTAGCGTTTGTTGCCATGCAACAAAATGAACACATATTTTTCAAATTATATCATCTTAAGATTCCTCGAATTATGCTCAAATTTTCACGATCCGTTATTTTGGATGCGTTTTGATTCAAATTGAAGGGGTCATATTTTGGTCATCAACAAACCCTACACACAAAATTTGACCTTTCTTGGTTGATTTAGGAAAGAGATATGGGAGATTCAAGAAATTTCCTGTAGCAATATCCCCTACGAAATGGTTTTTTGCTTCAACTCCTCTCTAAATGCACTTAAGAAGCTAGTGAAGATAGGTTATACTCTGTTCACTTTTAGAATAACGTATTGTCACACCATAAAAATGAGATTTTCAAGAGTAAATAACGATTTGTATTTCATTATGTAAAGAAATCATGAAAGAAGTGAAGGTATTTCAACATCTAACCTCATTTTATCATATGATACCTCAGTAACAAAAAATCAACCTCTCGTAGATAACCTCTCCTTCTTTCTTCCAATATCATCTGTGAAAGTAAATTTGGAATAAAATACACTTTTTATGGCCAACAATGAAATTAGTTTATATTAATTACATTTTCACTGATTTTAGGCTCTACAACTCTTCAAATCCATTTCGACCCAAATTCAAAAGGTCATATTCTGGTCACCAACTAATCCCACACACAAAGTTTGACCTCTCCAGGATGATTAGGTGAGGAGATATCGAAGATTCAAGGAATTTCGTAGCTCAAAACCTCCTCAGAAAGCCGTTTTCTACTCTAAATCTCCCTTCAAATGGATTTAGAAAGCTGAAATTTTGGATATGTTGGTTTCCGTGACTGACTTTCTTCTTATGAAATCAAAAACAAAAAATTCGAGCCATTTGCCCCTTCTCTAGTCTTCCTCAAAATTTTATCGATGAAACAATAAAGGATTTTTTTGCATTTTTAAGAAGTCTGCCACCAAATTTTGTGCGAATTTGATGAATACTTGTTGGCGCTACACATGGGGGTAAAATGTATATGTACGAATGCATAATTATCATTGTAGGTTCCAAAAAGTTGAACATTTCTCAGATGATTTCAAGTGGTCTGAAATACAAAGATTTGAAATACCCACCCACCACTAACTCTAATAAGTAATAACTATCGTTTTTAAGTTGAAAACTCAGCTTAAAAAAAAAACTGTTTTCATTTTTACTACAGTTTTCAATTTTTCATGATCTTTTTTTTTATTAATTTCTGCATATTTTATAACTTCATCCGACTAACCGCCATAATTTTTTTCAGTCGATTGTCATAATACATTTTACATTTAAAAAGCTGAAGGAAAAATCAGAATTTGTCGCCATGGGCAGCTGCCTTCTGTGCCCATGCCTAAATCCAGCGCTGTTTCCCATGCAAAATCTCAGACCCCGCAGAGCATTCGGGAAGGAGATAGGGGTCCTCAAGGTAGGGTGACACAAGGCTGAAAAGTTGTAATTTGAGTTTTCACATCCCTATGCCACCTCCGCAGATCAATTGGAGGGCATCTTGATCGCCCTACCTACGGGTTAAAAGGTTGCAGATGCTGAAAATTTCGATAAAAAAAAATTGGAAATACTTCATTATGAGTTTGCAGGTATTCCAATCTAAAACTACGTCATTTTTGAAAATTTTCACTTTTCATGACGCATAAAAAAAACGATCTACAACACAGTTCGTTGATCCTCTCTAAAAAACTTCAAAAAAGCAACTACTTCAAAACCTCAGATAAAAATACCAAACAAATGAAAAAAAGTTGCTGTCAGGTATTAGTATATTGGAATCATGCATGGTAGAAAAATGAAAAACTTTCCCTCCAAAATTATATTCAGAAAATGTACTGATATCAGAGGAAAACTGAAGCTCGCCTTTTGATACCCTTCAAAGATGAATTTGAATGATATTATGTTATTGAGATCAAAAGCATTTCGTTGATTGAACGATTTCGGATGGAATTGGCTGATATCGAGATTATAAATGAGGTTCTAGATTTCTCTCTTGATAAACCTCTGTGACAAGAAAATTGAGTGTCCAGTTATTCTCTTTAGTATTAAAATGTTTCTTTCATTGATTTGTGTACCAATTAAAACATATTATTGCGCCCTAGTGATCAATGAACGGATTGGTATTACTATTTCGAGATATAACATGGATTTATACTTCCATAGGCAGGTCTGGGAAGTGAAAGGAACAGAGTGGGCGGATTGTCCTTGGGCTGTCGAGAGAGCCTGGAGGTTCGAATTTTGGTTTTAAAATTGTTAAAAATTTTAATTACATTTTGTTTTGGTTCAATTTTGATTCCTTTTTTTGTCTTCAAATTTTCAAGCAATTTGAAGAAAAAAGAATTAAAAAGCAAGGTTCAAAAATTATTTTTGCCCTAGCACCAATTGTAGTTCTCTTCTGACCTGTCTGTGCATATTTTTTGTCAATTTGAATTATGTTAGCAGCTGCGTTGTACATATGCGGCAGAAATATCCCCTTGATACTTTTAGAAATGCAATCAAATGCAACTTTGGTGTGAATATTGTTATTTTTTGCGGACTACCCAGTAAATGATCAATAATGAGGTGATCTAATAAAAATGAGAGTCAACGAGTACAGAATCAAATACTCTGCAACTTGTAAATACTGCGAACTTGAAATTTATCGCTTTGAGAGTAATTCATTCAGTTTTTTTTTATAGTTTTGGAAGATGTGATGGGAGCATTTATGAATTCTTCATTTTTTCGGAGGATGGTTAATCTATATTTGGAACCACTGGTAAATGAATTTTCAACTTTGAATTCATCTTGTTCACCTCTCTCTTGCGCAAGAATATGCCAAGCTTACCAACTCGTTCAATTCAGTTCATTTTTCGAAGAAATTCCAGCTCACTCAAAAAAAATACTGCGGTTTAGTCGAGTTCAGATAATTTCTCTTTCAGAATTCATCATTGGACTCGAAATGAGGTTTTGCTTCGCTCATGATCTTCTGATTTACTATTCTGCCCCAGATCCCTCTACGAATTCATTCGAAAAGCTGAAGGTTAAAATGTTGATGCCTTCAAGTTGGAAAGTTAAGATTATGTTAGATTCATTTTACCTGTTGATTTGAAAAAAATTGTAGCTGACTTGAATGAATGAATTAGTCACATCCCAGTCAATGCGAGAATAAAATTATTTTATCGAGTATGTAACAATATATTCATCTTTGGTTGTAGATGTTTAATCAAGTATCGTGAAATGTGGAAATTGGAAGAACGATGCAGTATTAGCTTTCGACTGATATAGAATTGTCGACCAAATATTGGTTTCTTGATTACATTTTAAAAACATTCATCTGAAAAATGCATTGTAATCGGTCGTGTAACATCAGATAATAATATTTTCGTAAAAGGTGATCATTTTTTATTATCATTAATGTTCCACGATTTTACAAATTGACACGTTTCAAGGTTTTTATTACAATGAAAATTCATTATTTTAATTTTCAACATTCCTACTTATCAACTCTAATTACGCGTGAAAGTCCTTTTTTTCAACAACGATGATGTCAACCAACAATAATCATCTTAATCTTTGAAATTCTCATGAATTTCATCCACACAACCGATTGATATCTTCAGTTTCTAATGTGGTTCGGTACCTATAAAAACAGAAGTGTCTTGTTCTTTACCAACAAAATCTGAGGAATTTTAGCCCTTCAATCTCTTTCTACGTTCGCGCCGTAAACGACGTAGCGTTTCCTTAAGGGATGTCATTTTAACTTGTAGCCGTTGATTTTGTTGCTCGAGTGTTTTGATTTTTTTGTTCTTTTTCGATACAATTTGCTTTATCATATCAAAGCAAGCTTCAGCGTGGCTTGGAGTTGAAAGATGTTTAATTCCTATTCTATTCAGATACATAGGTGGCCGGAACTCTGGTTTATCTGAATTGCAAAAAAAAGAAGCTATTAGTTCTGTGTTTATTTAACTTCGACCATATACTATGGACTGCTAATTCAAATGGTAGAAATTGAATCCAACAACAACAGTAGTTAGATGCGCTGACGCATGCGTAGTTTCAGTTTCCTTATCAACTTATACAGTTATGATTCACTGAAATAATTATTAATATACTTTCTTTAACGTAATTTTAATTATTGAGTAGTATTAATGAAATTAAATCAGTAGTTGATGTTGATTTAACATTCTTATCATTGAAAATTGTCATTTTCATTCCTGAAATATCACTACGCATGCGCGAGCTCATCTATGATGTTGTTATTGTTTGCTTCACTTTTGTGTTCGTTTCTGTACGAACATTAGCAGTCCATAGTATATGGTCGAAGTTATTTAAAATGAATGTCATAATAGTCCAGTAAATCTAGATACGGAATGGACTATGGGAAAAATTCACAACAAATACTTTTTCCAAGAATGTTTAGGAAATGAATCCCTCCGTAAAATACTCAACATACTCAACATCGTCAGTAAATATTAACATAAATTATTTTTCTTTTGTCTCATCTCCTCAGAAAATGGTTATGTATAATTTTGTTCTACTTAAATTTACTCCTACTTTTATATAACTATTTTCGTACAACTCATAGGTATGGAGTTGCGGTATTGTATCTTCCTTCTAACGAAGTGTGAGCCCTACCAAAATTACATTTACTGCGAAATGTATATATATCGAAATTTTCAATTTGTGGACCATGCTTACCTCTCATCTTTTATTCATAATAACTTTTAAAACTCGTATATTATATGGAGTCATTTTGTGGATATTCACAAAAAAAATTTTGTTGAAAATTTTCAAGTTAGTATAAGGTATCTAGATTTATTGGAATACGATGTGAGAAGGATTGTTTACCATTTTTTGTACTGAGCAAATTAGAAGATTCTGTGTCGAAAGCACTTTTCCCATTTACCATATGCGTCTCATCGATATTATCAAAAGAGGGTAAAAAATGTGACTCGTCCATTTCAATTTCAACGAATTCAATTTCTTGTAGAGAATCTACGTTAGTTTCATTAGGCGAGTTTGATGATTGAGCCAGGTTGAATTCAGTCGTACTTATAGGTTCTTCATTGCTTTCGATGCTTTCGTTATATATGCTGGAAAATTGTGCTTCTTCTAACATAACTTCAATGGGAATTTCTCTTCTTTTCGGATGGCTATTCGTTGGTTATAATAACGAAATTAATGCTAAAATTGTACTAATGTTGGAAGATTAGAAAACTAATTATCTTACTTTACAGTGGGTACTGCGTTCTCACGTAGTTTGAAACGTCCTTTGCATTGAATCATATGATTTAATTCGAAGTGATCGCTGCATAATTTGGACGTTTTGTAAATTTCGAATCGCGGAAGAGCGCAAAAAGCAATCCAACGAGCGTATAAGTTTTCGTCTTTAGGGAACCTATGTTGTGTAAGAAAATACATGATGGGAATTTAACGTGAAGTTGAAATATAATGAGATAATTTCAAATCTTACTTGAAAAACGATCGATGACTGTCATTCTTTTTACATAAACAGCATCGTTGACCGATTATTTTTCTTGGCTTTTTATCGAATGGTTGAGGTTTCATTTTTCGTGTGAAATTAAACGCATAATGGTGAAAATGAAAGTTGAAAAACGTTTATTATGATAATTTTAAATTTTGAACAGCAGTTATTGTTATGTTTTCTCGATGTAAGTAGATAATATGATGTGAAATAATGATAAGGCTAGTGATGTGCAGTGCGCTTGCGTGAAGGCAACAGTTTGTTCCGTAGTTGGTATCAGCGTTGCCAACCAATTTGTGAAGAAATTCCCTATTTCAAGAAAAAAAAATCCCTCCTCGAGAAAAAAATCCTTCCATTTTTGCGTGCAGTTGGGGTTCTCCCTGTCCTCATAACACATGACAAAAAAAAATAACATTATCAGCCATTTACAGATTTTTTTTCTGAAGAAAATGTACCGGGTGACTACTTGATTCGAGCACCCCAAGCGCAAAAATCTTTCCCTCATAAAATAAATTACATATTTGAATGATATTAAGAACAATAAATGGCATAAATAATATTTTTTTGATGCTTAAAAGTGTTTATCAATGAAATAAAAAATTTTAATTTATACTTTCATTGTCAAAAATACATATATGTTTTGAATTTATATTCACCTTTTAACTAATTTTTTCGCTTGGGTGCTCGAATCAAGTAATCACCCTGTATATTTTACCATTTCTTGATTTTTGTACGATTAGCCAATAATAAATACTTCTTCACTTCAGTACATATTCATTCACAATCCCAACCCAATTGATAAAAGATGAATTCTGAATTCATTGTTGCACTACTCGCGCAATTATTCACAGATTTATTTAACGACATGTAGGTATATTTTATTACTTCATCGTTCATCGTGACAATAAATTATTACTTTAATAAATATTCGCAACCCAGTTGATGAAATCATTGTGGTATACTTGCAGCAAATACTTGTTGCTGGGTTTAGGGATGTGCACCGGTGCACCACACCACAGTACCACACTTTTTACAATGGTTCGACTCGACGGATTGACGCATCGCAAATCTATTTTTTAACAAATTAATTTCAATTCAAACTTCCAAAAAATAATTATTCGTCCTTTTTAAATTTTGCATAATTTCCTTCATTTTTGAAAAAATCCCTCCAAAATCGTGAAAAATCCCTCAAAATTGGAAAATCCCTCCAAAATCCCACCCAACTTTCAAAAATGTCAAAAATTCCTCCCGAGAGGGATTATCCCTCCCGGTTGGTAAGCCTGGTTGGTATCAAAGTTATATACCGTGCGCGCAAGTAATTACTTACATACAAGCGCAAAAATGTTCCAAAACTAATTCATGCAATTTTGAAATAAATGTTATAACAGCAAATTAAGGGTTTATTTATGTTTTTAAATAATTTAGTAACATAAATAAATTAGAAATGGGGATAAAAGACTATTTTAAAACGTGTGATATTATTTTTTGAATATTGAAAAACTGATCTTAATACACACTATTTTCAACTTTAAAACCTCCATATTTAGTAAAAACATTGATCAAATTGGTTTTTATTATACACATTTGGAAAGAGCGTGAAATTTTCTATAAGATAGTAATTTAAAAACCCTATCGTGCCGCTGAAAATTTTGAGTAACAAGATATTACGTTACGAAAAATACGCGTTTTTATATAAGTTAAATACTATTTTCAACTTTAAAACCTCCATATCTAATAAAAATATTCTTAAAATGATTTTTATTATACACCATTGGAAAGAGCGTGAAATTTTCTATAAGATAGCAATTTAAAAACCCTATAGTGCCGCTGAAAATTTCGAGTAACGTTGACTTGAAGCATGACCGACTCGAATAACAGGCCGAACAACACAAGTTGGCAACACCGATATCAACTGATGTGTGGTAGGCCCACGTGCATGCATGAAAGATTCTTTCTTATGGGAACACAATTAATACAAATGTAAACATAAGCACATGGGCCCACCACCTTTGTGTTTATTACGATGTTGCCAATAGTTCACTTGTTCGGCCTGTTATTCGAGTCGGTCATGCTTGAAGTTATAAAAATTTGGGCTTCCCATGTAATTTAAATGCACGTCGCGAAAAAGATAGCCTTTCTCACCGCTGCGGTGGCCGCGTTTGTAACTAATCGAGGGTGGACGGATTTTACACCGTTGTTCTTATGTGAGTGAGCGAACTAGTCTTTATATATAACTTTGGTTGGTATGTAGCTTGGCTACTTCATGTTCATGTTGGATTGTTTGAAGTGACGTCATCGACGAGTGTAGCGCGAATTTAATGACCGCACCAGTTTTTGTTTTGCGTACATATTATTTTATCGACTATAACAAAACTTTGAAATTACAACCAACGAGCATTTAATGCAAGTAGAGGGAACGATCTGTAATAATAACCAGCCGTGTCTCAACATTTTATTATCACCGCCATCTCGTTTGCAAAACATTCAAAATATTCAAGTGTAAAACAAAGTAAGTACAATCGCCTAGCCTTTGGCAACGTTTTTTTTATAAACGCAAAAATTTTATTTTTTGTATATAAACATAAGGGTCTAGTTTCGTGGATCGCGCTATAGTAAGCGAGAGAAATATTTGGAATTCAATTTTCTATCAAAAATTTCTTTGAAAATTTTACGCTTGCGTTTATGGGTTACCAAAAAATTCGAGTCATCATCATCATCAATTATTAGGTAAAAAAACGTAAATACAATCGTCCATACCTCTCTTAAGGTGGCTCTAGGAACGAAGCTCGACTCTAAAACTAGGAGTATTGTGAAAGTAGTAACACGCATCGAGGGTCAGTGTAATGGTAAGTTGTGCTCAAGTTCGTTTTAAATAGTTACATTTACGTACCTACTTGTGAGCCGGATTGCAGAATTTATAAGGAATAGATTATTAATGAACTAAAAGTAAGTACCTACCTTTTCTAGTTGGTTTTGTCATTTTGAAGACGATTTCAACATCTAACTCAACGATAAAATTTCGTTTACCAATAAGTATACATGATTTTCATTAATACATTAATTTGATCGTTGTTTTGTTCCGTTTGAAGGTGATGTACTTAAGTGAATTCAGCGATTTGAAATCTGTTAACAAACAAAATTTTACTTTATCTTTCTAACCAACATCCATTATCAGCCTTTTTCAAATGAAGAATATTTACAGGAGCCTAACAAGGAATCTTTTACTTAAATGAATTAAAACAATAACCTCTAATTTTCCAGACTACTGGTCCGTCCCTCTATCTCTCTCCCTCAACCCACTTCATTCATTCAGAAAATTAGAATTTTAGCAATAGCTACAAGCTCTATATCTCAATCGTTGTAAATGTGGTTGGCTGTATGGTACAGTTCTCCTACCATTCCAATCCTTTCAAGCCACACTATTTTTGGTCCATCTTCTGTATTTTGATAGTAATTCTTAGAAGAGAGAAAGTTCGCGAACAATTTATTTCAACTGCATTGACGAGGCATGGTTGCTTAGCTGGTTAATTTGAAAAAATCTGGCAACGTTTTTTCTATAAACCCAAAAATTTCATTTTTTGTATATTGTATATAATATTAAAAGTTGTTGTGGAATGCTTGTTCTAGAAGTCAACTCCCCTACTCTTCTTCCAACTTTAATTACAATCCGTAAAATTGTACTTGAGTTCTTAAGAATTAAAGTCCATTAAAGGGAAAACGTGAGCTCGTGAGCTCACGTAGATGAGAACGCACCTCCTTTAACATAAGATACATATCCATTCCTACATTCCACTACATGATGTTTTAAATTCTTTGAATTACAATAATGCAAGCAATTCGTGAATACTTTAGTATTCTAATGTTCAAAGTTTTGTTAGAAAAAACATAAAATAAGTTCTCGGTCTGAGGAATAGTTTTCCCCTTCAATATATTATGATATTTTTAAATGTTTTTGTAGAAGTTGAGTATGAAGGAAATTAAATCGGTTCATGTTGCGAACATCGATAAAAAAAAGTATACAAAATAAAAATTTTAATTTGATGATATTTTGATTATTAAGAAAAACAACAACAACAACAAACAAATTGGTAAATTTGTTTTCGGTTCCTAATTGAACCCATAAAAAATGAAAAAAAATGGTAGTAGAGTTGCTAATTGAGTAACCATGTTAGAAAATCAGTGTTACCATCAGTGCAGCACCGCTTTGCTAATGTAATGTTCTAGGGTTAAAACAAGGACATACTCCGGGATTTGGGGCCCATTCAAATGAAGAATATTTACAGGAGCCTAACAAGGAATCTTTTACTTAAATGAATTAAAACAATAACCTCTAATTTTCCAGACTACTGGTCCGTCCCTCTATCTCTCTCCCTCAACCCACTTCATTCATTCAGAAAATTAGAATTTTAGCAATAGCTACAAGCTCTATATCTCAATCGTTGTAAATGTGGTTGGCTGTATGGTACAGTTCTCCTACCATTCCAATCCTTTCAAGCCACACTATTTTTGGTCCATCTTCTGTATTTTGATAGTAATTCTTAGAAGAGAGAAAGTTCGCGAACAATTTATTTCAACTGCATTGACGAGGCATGGTTGCTTAGCTGGTTAATTTGAAAAAATCTGGCAACGTTTTTTCTATAAACCCAAAAATTTCATTTTTTGTATATTGTATATAAATATTAAAAGTTGTTGTGGAATGCTTGTTCTAGAAGTCAACTCCCCTACTCTTCTTCCAACTTTAATTACAATCCGTAAAATTGTACTTGAGTTCTTAAGAATTAAAGTCCATTAAAGGGAAAACGTGAGCTCGTGAGCTCACGTAGATGAGAACGCACCTCCTTTAACATAAGATACATATCCATTCCTACATTCCACTACATGATGTTTTAAATTCTTTGAATTACAATAATGCAAGCAATTCGTGAATACTTTAGTATTCTAATGTTCAAAGTTTTGTTAGAAAAAACATAAAATAAGTTCTCGGTCTGAGGAATAGTTTTCCCCTTCAATATAATTATGATATTTTTAAATGTTTTTGTAGAAGTTGAGTATGAAGGAAATTAAATCGGTTCATGTTGCGAACATCGATAAAAAAAAAGTATACAAAATAAAAATTTTAATTTGATGATATTTTGATTATTAAGAAAAAACAACAACAACAACAAACAAATTGGTAAATTTGTTTTCGGTTCCTAATTGAACCCATAAAAAAGTGAAAAAATGGTAGTAGAGTTGCTAATTGAGTAACCATGTTAGAAAATCAGTGTTACCATCAGTGCAGCACCGCTTTGCTAATGTTCTAGGGTTAAAACAAGGACATACTCCGGGATTTGGGGGCCCATTGCCAGCATGGTAAGTGGGACCTTTTTGGTTCATCCCACCTCCTTCACGTCTAAAAAATACATAAAAATTGTTTGTGCTGGATAAATTATGCTTAGACAGCCGTGAAAAATTACCAAAAATGACTTTGTACCCAGTTGTGAAAATGTACCATGACCATAATTATTCGCGATTTTTCAGAATGAAAAAGAAAACCGTATTTTTATGGTTTTTTCGAACACATTTTCAACTAAATTAATAAATAGTTTTGTATTGTAAAAAAAATACCTACACATATCAGAACGACAAAAAATAAATAAAAAAAATTGAAGAAGTTGATGATTCACTTTAATTTGAAAAACTTCTTTGAGTTAGCCTACTAAAAAATCCGTTTGATACGGCATAAGCTTAGGTCTGGGGTAACCTCCTCCCCCTAAGGTTGGAAATGGCCCTCAAATTATTAAAGTTGTCCATCTGATGACCGTAGCTTCCTATACTCTATCTAAGAAAATGCGTTGTGAACTAATTAGCCAGCTCTAGGAGAGGAGGGAAGTTGAAGATGCGTGAAGGATTTGCATACTTATGCTGTACAATTTGAATCTCCTCAATCTTCACAATTTTGTCGGAAGTATTCGGAGTTTATGATTTTACAATATGCCTTCAAAATGGTTTGTTGGCCGATGATGATACGACATATACCAACGCACGGCCGACTAAATCACTGAAACAATAAATAATGATTATCAAACAATAAATTGTAGTTTCTTGGATGCGATGGTGAATTAATAAAATGGTGTTTCTTTATGTTTTAGAGATGTCAAGAAAAGACAAGGAAGTAATGGTCGACCTTGAAGCGCTGTACAGGGACCTGAACGTGCAGTACTTCAAGGGACACCTTCCATCATTCACAATAAGATGGTTAAACTCAATGATCACCAATTCAGGGCAGACAGATATGAGACAAAGAATCATTAGCCTAAGTAGGCCGCTTCTTAGAAATTTACCTCGTGTCAAGGTAGTAGAGGCATTACTACACCAAATGATACACGTGTACCTCGTTAATGAGGGAGAAAACACGATAGTACGACGCATGGTCCGCTGTTCCAGAGGATGATGGCGCAGATAAATCGGAGGGGGAATTTTCAAATTACAGTAACTGGGTGCCGCTCCCATCGACAACATGTGAGTATCACCGCTGATTTATAAATGGTAATCAATGTGTGGATTTATTTTAACAAAAAAATTATTCATTCAACAGAGGTAAGAAAGACAGCGGTACAATACAAGGTGAAGAAAAGTACATTGAAGACTGGCTTCCTTGGTAAAGACAGCAGTTTAATTTATCGAGGAACTCGGCTTATGTATCTTACTTTTAATTTTGTATTATGTTTTACTGTTTTTTCATTACGCACTCTATTTTCGTTATTGTTACCGTTCAATGTTTTAATTGACTAAAATGTTTACCTTTTTTTCTTTTTTTTTTTTTTGAATTTCATCATTTTGTTCCATACGAGTTACTGTTCGATTTATTACGAGTGAATGAACGTGTTTTGTAGATTATATTTGAGTATTTAATGGTATAGTAATATTAATGATTGAGATTATAGGGTACTTCATCCCGCCTGAAAAAGAATTGCGATGAAATTCATGCTTTTTTTTTTTTTTAGTAAGTTTATAAAGTAACATTCAGATTTTTTTGTCTTTCTTTTCTGTATTATTAGAAATGAATTTTTCATTTCATTTTATGATATCTTTGTATTCGTTTAGATATGTTCTTTTCTATCTAGTGACGTAATTGTTTTTCGAAGATATTTTTTAAACGAAAATTTTTGCGATTTATTTATGGATTTTTTCTTATCGCTTGAAGAGGTTACTTTTGGTGTTGGTGCGTTTATAATTTTGCGACATATTGGTGTTACGTTAATTTTAACCTTAGAACAAGTACTCCTGGATGGCCCAAGTGATGAAAACCCGTTTCCAACACGAATAAGTGGGGAAACCCGAAAATGTAAACAAACTATAAACGTTGAAAAAGAAGATGCTATTTTTTTCTTTTAGTGCAGTCAAATTGCGAAAAAAACACCTGTTAATTGGGACTAATTAGGGGGGAGACAAAGTTTTGCAAAATGACCTCAAAAATGTGCCCAAACAATTTCAGCCTTCCAAGTTAATATATATGCCGTGTATAATTAGGTCAAAGTTCGAAAATTTTATAATACTTCAAGAAATTTTCAAAAAAGGTAGTTTGCAAAAAATTGATAATTTTTCATGTCCAAGGGTAATATTTTGCCTTATGAGCTTCAGAAAAATAATTATTTAGCTATTTTTACAATATTCAGGGGCGTTTAAACTATTTTTAATTTATGTAAAGAACTCCTATCTCCTGTATTTTTTGCATTATATTCGATACTGCTCATAAGTTGATAATTAATTACTATTAAATCCAAATTTTTTTGCAACTATCAACGGTTATACTTGATCGATTTTCAAGAAAAACCAAAATTTGTTCCACCCGGCGAGTAGTCATTCGCACTATGAGAACATACAACATTAACGTAACGCAGTGGGGTATATGAAATATCGCGCTGTGGTCCTATGTGATATGAAAGTGGCAATCTTTGTAATTATTTTTACATAATATCATACTTTAAAATCCATTTTTCTCAAAAAGTGAAAAAAATGACTTACCTGGTTCTTTCCCTATATTCTTCGTGTAAGAGTGGGGTGAGAGGGCTGGGTAACCTCATAAAGTTGATATGCAGTTGCAAGGTGTTAAGACACAATGTAGTACCCGCATGAAAATATTCATATACATAGAATTTGGAAGGGAGAGGAGGTAGCTGAGATCTCCATAAAGTCATGATTGGATAGTTTTCGTTTATGCATTTTTCCATAGATAATGTGCTAATGTCAACTAGCATAATTAAATCCATTGTAATGGAGCCCCTTATGTACCTAATATTTTTTCTCTACGACCTGAGGAGATCAATCCTCCCTGTAGGCTACACTCACAATCTAGAAATGGAACTTTGGTATGTTGTTAGTGGAATATGCCTCTGCATATCTTTATGGGGAAATTTTTTTTTTTTGAACTTGAAAACTTTTCTTGTAAGAAAGTGTAGATTTACTGGACTATAATCTATTTTTAATTTTTCATTCAAATTTTCATCCAATCAAAAATAGTACGAATTACACTGCAGGTGAGATCGCTTAGTTAGATTGATGTCTGATTCCAAGTAAAATGTACTATCATGGTTTTCCCTTTCGTTTTGAAAATTTTGCTTGATATTATTTAAAAAAAAAAAAAAAGAAAAATTGAAAAATTAATCAATTCACATAATTTTGATTTCTGAACATAATTGAATTAGTAGTAATAGTTATGAATTAATGATTGAAAGATATGATAAAAGGAAATTAGATGAGTATATAAATTAAAAACAATGGTTGGTGGCGGTCTTCGATCATTTTATCATCAACAAGTCGTTTCCTTGAATTTTGATTACGCATATGTTGACGTGTACCGGTTGTGATATGAAATATGGAAATAGTCGAATTGTGATGTGGAACTTTTAAATGGTTAAACGACTAGATTCTGTGGTTAAACATTTTTTATTTCATTGGTAAAATATTTAAGAAGTCACTGTGTAATTTTAGTTCCATCGTACGTGTAAGTATTGTTTTTGCTTAATTTCAGTTATGAAAATAAAATAATAAATATCTTCGTAATTGTGAACTGCTTGGTTGTTTTGCTGACGACATAAACGCTTTATTATTTAGTACTTGCATTTTTGTAAATGACGTTATGCGCTTTAGTATGTATTGTACCTTTCGTATAAATATTATTTCGGCTTTTATATTATTTCAGTTGCTTAAAATTTGCCTTTAAATTATCAGTATTCTAGTATGAGTTTAGATTCCTCCTATTATATTCGTGCTGTGTAACTGGTTTATTCATCACCACAATTCTCTGCATATCTGAGCATAGTTGTATCGCCTGCTAGCTACCGTTTCTGAATGAAATGAAATCAAGCGAAATCAGCGCAGTTGGCATCACTACTCTAAACAATTAAACATCCCACGTCGTTTAAAGGTCTGAGTCAGTTGGTGTTTTGGTCTTTGCGTTTCCTATTCAGTAACTTCTTGTAATTATTACGTTGTTCATTTCCTGGCCGGATTTAATTCTGTTTTTTTGAAATGATTGTAGGCACTCATTCCATCTGGCGTGTTCAGGTGTAAAGGCTGTGAATCATAAAACCATAAAGGGTTTCTGATATGGTATATATGACAACATCGCAGTTTCACGACTTCGGTGCTCAACTGTTGTGAACTTAGTCGCGACCAACGAGCATATTATATATAAATAGAGGCGTTATTGGTATTATCGTAATGTTGCTTGAATTCCGTCATTTACCCCCACTCCAAGTATTGAAATGAATACTAAGCGCGTTTTATTCAACTGTTATTTTCCCGTGTTTCGATTATTTTAAAATTAAATTTTTCAGCTAATAAACATTTTATTTTTTATTTTTTTCAAGGGGTTCGTTAATTTTGAAAATGAAAAAGAATAAAGATAGTTTTTATAAAATTTGGTACAAAATTAAATAATTCAGAACATGTTTATCTACTCACATAATGACCTATTTTGACAAGAATAATCAACTAGTAGCACAATTTTTTTTTCATATTTTACAAAAATAATCAACTACATCATGATAATTTTTTTTTCATATTTTATACAAGATGACAAGTTGGTAAATTTTTTTCACACTTCGTTAATAATGACTTAATATTGGTAAATTTTAGTATTTTATGTAGTTTTCTTATTTTTTACTCGCTCTAATTTCTTTTTAATTCGTAAGAAGTACAACGCGCAAAGCCCGAAAAATTTTTTGTTATTTTCAACTCTTATATAAGTTGGCAAGTTGATAAATTCCAAAAATCAGCCATTAAAAAAAAAATCATAAAAATTGCGCCGTTGGGAGGTCTAGCGAACTGCCCTAAAGTTTTTTCTTCAAACCTTCATAATTCTTTTAATACGTATATAAGACTCCAACTTTTTGGCAACCTATAAACGCAACTGTTTTCGAATTACTTATGATAAGCACTTACACGGCAACACCCCATCGCGAACGAGATAGTAACTCTCCTTGCAGAAGATCCAGAATGCATCACCTTCGTATGGGTACCCTCGCATAAGGGTATCCGAAGCAATGAGCTGGCAGATTTGGCGGCCAAGGAATCTACGTAGTGCTTCCCATACCCTAACATTCCCGGCTATTACAGGATTTTAAATCGATCGTGAGGCATAGAACCCTCAAAAATTGGTCCTCCATTTGGCAACAGACCCACTTTCCAATAAATTACGTCTCATAAAATCCAACACATTTCTCTGGCGTACATCATGCCGCAACAATGGAAGAGAAGAAGTTCTACTCTGTAGGCTCGAATTGGTCACACCAATCTAACTCATTCTCACCTCATGGCTCGCAATCCTCCGCCAATCTAACAGCATTGTGGCATTCAAATAACAGTGGCTCATCTTCTTCGAGACTGCTCTCTTCTCTTCCCAAATTCTAGGAGACGACGAGCAAACTGTACAGAACCTTCTCTTATTTATCCGCCGTAACTCACTCTTTCCTCAACTCTAGTCTCTTTAACCTCACGTACATGCGTCTCTAGCCCTCAGGCTGTACACAGCGCATAATGTAGAAAAAAAAGTAAAATTTTCAATTTTTTTTTTCAAACTCATTACATCAGTTGATAAAAAAACAAATTCTAAATATCTCCCTCGCTTACTACATCAATCTAGCATTGATAGTTCCTGTAATACGACGTATTTTAATTTGAACCATGTTAAAAATGTTTCAAATTTGAATTTTTATAACTGGAAAACTAGATAATAGATAGAAGGGTAAAGTAAGCGGCGTTATTATTCTAATTTAATCGTACAAAAAACTGAAAAAATTTCATAAAATTTGAATTTTTATGGCCTCGTACGCCCAAAAAAAATTTTATGCTTGATGACTTATCTACAGGTAAAAAGACGTCGATTAAAAAAAAATCATCAAATCGTTCCCTGGGAGAGGTGGAGAGGCTGGGCGATTGTACTTACGTTTTTTCACCAAATTTTCTTAATATATATTTTTATGGCCTCGTACGCCCAAAAAAATTTTTATGCTTGATGACTTATCTACAGGTAAAAAGACGCGTCGATTAAAAAAAAATCATCAAAATCCGTTCGCTGGGAGAGGTGGAGAGGCTGGGCGATTGTACTTACGTTTTTTCACCAAATTTTCTTAATATATCATTATGACGATGATGATGATGATGATTATACGGCTTTTCATCCCTGCCTATAAGCAAGGTAAATTAAGTTGAATATAAAAATAAAATACAGCAAAAGAAAAAAGAAAATAAAACAAAGTCAAGAAGGATCATTTTCTAATTCAACTTCAAGTTCCATTTTTTGTAATATTAAATTTAATTTTTTTCCTTTTTCTTCTTTTAATTATAAAATACAGCAAAATAAAAAATAATAATAATAATAAAAGAAAGACAACAACGTTAAATCCATCAGTATTAATGTAAGTAGATAAATATGTTCGCGATTATTTAATTTTGTACCAAATTTTATAAAAACTCTCTTTATTCTTTTTTATTTTCAAAATCAGCGGACCCTTTAAAAAAAAAATGTTTATTAGCTGAAAAATTTAATTTTAAAATAATCGAAACACGGGAAAATAACAGTTGAATAAAGCGCGCTTAGTATTTATTTCAATACTTGGAGTGTGGGTAAATGGCAAACCGCGCGTTCATATCAACAGCGTTTCTATTTGTATTAATATGCTCGTTGGTCGTGACCAAAAAAAATACAGAATGTAGATTTTTACATAAAATTTCGAAAGCAATATATGGTAGAAATAGTGAATTAGAATTTTTTGGGAAAAAATGGCCAAAAAATCAATAAAATAATACTGGATGTGGATAAATAAATAACTCGTATAGATTAATAGACTCTCTAGACAGTATTTAAGATCAGTAGATTCCAGTTTCCTTTCTTGAAAGGGATGTAACGTTCGAACATATGATAATTATAAAAGTTCTAAGAGGGAGAGATCGCTTTTTTTTATGAGACAGAAGACATGGTCCATGATGACCACAACATGCGCAGGGTAAACTGATCGCAAATATGATTACATTTCTAGATGTTACCACGATGCTCATATTTCTTTGAAAATAGGTTAACTTTTTCTAAAAAGAATGAAAAACCTTTTTTTTTTTTTGAGCGTATGGCATCATTCTCCAGTGACGAGATATGGCCAAATGTAGATCTTTCTTAAATTATTTACAATTTCTTTTTCGATCGATACTAATAATCGGCCAAACTTCCCTGCATATACAGCACCATTCAAAGTCTATATGCATCTAAATTTTATTGTTAAAGCCAAATTAGGGAATGAGTAAAGAATATTTTTAAAAAGAATGGGGAATCCCTTTCAAAATTTATTTATTTATGTTCTGAACAAATGGAACAGATTAAGAAGGAGAGAATAGAGGCTCCGCAACTTCGAAAAGAGAAGATTAATCAAATAGAAGATGTCTTGCTACGCTACTGTTAACATTTTTCATTTAACAAGGTTGAAAATATGTAGATATTGGCTAGAAATATGAAGTAGTATTTTCTACTGATAGGACTAACTGTAAAATAATTTCAAAATGCTTAATGTGCATTAAAATTTGCAGGATGATGGCTGTCGTTAATAAAGGGGACGTCATTTATATAATGAAAAAGTTGAACAATTTAAGAATTAAAAAAGAAATGTCCGATGTTACTGTGAGAGTGGAAACTACAGAATTCCCTTGTCATCGTGTTATTCTTGCAGCTGCCAGCGATTACTTCTATCACCTTTTTACTTCTGATTTGTGGACGGAAACAAGTCGCGAAACTACGTTGGAGAACGTTAGTCCTGAGAGTTTTAAAATTATTTTGGAATATACGTATTTGGGAATACTGCGTATTACGAACGAAAACGCGTTCACTTTATTGCAAGCTGGCTATTTTTTGAGAATGAATAAATTCCTATCGAAATGTATCGATTGTATCGAAAAAAATGCGCAAGTGGTTGATATCTTCGATATTTATTTGTACGCGACTCATCCTTTGAAAAACTTTGATTTCGCTCGTAACGTTGCACGAAACATGACTCCAAAATTTGAAGAAATCACGAAAACGGAAAAATTTTTAGAGTTGACCTTTGATGCTTTGAAAATCATGGTAGAGGAAAAAAAAGTGCGCGAAAGAAGGCACTTAGTTCGACTAATGTTGATAATAATTGTATTTCATGTGGTCATTTTTCGAAGGAACATCGTATACAATTTGGTGGCCTTACTACCTACTTGTGTAGTGTGTGCTCTCAGTATTGCCCCCCATCCTTCCCGAAACCTATATGTGATGGAATTTGCAATGAGCTCGTGAAATGGATGAACCACGATTTAATTGAACGTAAAAAATACTTTCGTCAGATCGCACGACTGGCTGAAATTCCCGAGAAATACATTGATGCTTGGGAATCTTCGCTGAACTGTATAAAAAATCAAAATTTATTGAGTGTAAAAAAAGATTCAAATTCCAAGTTGACATTCACTGGAAGTGACGAGAGTTTAGAAATGGAATAAGTAACCTAATTGTTCTTTTGAAATTTATGTTGCTCTGTTTGTTTTTTAACGTTTATTTCGTATCTTTGAATTTTTGTGTAATTTTGATAAATCTTATGAATAAATTACGGATTTGACCTCTTGTGTCTTTTAATTTCGCATATGTGAAGATGCAACTTTCTTTATAGTTGTTTAAATAAGTTTGTTGAATCGAATTCATCACAGTTACAACACTTATTCGGAGTAGTCTTCAAAAGTTGAAAGAATATTGGACAATATAATCATGTGATGTATCTATATTGGTTGTTGCCTTTTTCCTTTTCGTTTACTCTAACTATTAATACTACACGATAAAACATTTAAGTGAATAACAACATACAGTGGCGTAAATATGGGGGGGTTTTGGGTACAACCGCCCCCCCCCAAGGCCCTTCAAAAAATAATTTTTTATTTCGAATTGGAAAGTATTTGTGATTTCAATTGGTATAGAGATAAACCAGCGTTGGACAAAGAGTTATTGTTTTCAACTCTTTGAAGAGTTAACTCTTTCGCGTTTTTTTTTTTAAGAGTTGAAAAGACCGAGAGTTAGAGTAACTCTTTAGAAATAGGTGCTTTATTCAGCGAGTCTTCTCAACTCTTTTTCAACTCTTTTTTCTTGAAAAATAAAAAAATAAAAAAAAAATTACAGACAGTATAGGAATTGGCCAATTTGCAATTCTATACTTGTATGATACAATCTTTTCGTCGAAATAGGTTGGGTAAAGACTTTTACTACATACTAGATGGACCGAGTTACGTATGTATGAAACTGCGGTGAACCATTACATTTTACGTACATCAGAGCCGGAACGCTCGTTGCAACTTTATATCTTGCGCATGCCCAAAGTTCTTCATCACATGCTATTCTGATTTTAAGTGGTGCTGTCGATGTCCCATTGCCATACTGTTAGCGTGAAACAAATTTGTGCATGTGCATTTAGAATTTAGTCACGAGTGTTCTGAGAAAATCTGTGTAATGTATCACCGCTGTTGGCTTGCATTTGCTTGTTGCTGGCCAGGTTCATCAAGTACATTATAGTCAATAGGTAAAGAGATATTTTCATTTTGTAGGCTGGTATTTTAAAAAAATAATGATCATATAAAATAGGTACCTTTTACAAATGATAAAAATACCAAGTGACTACTTGATTCGAGCACTCAAGCGAAAAAATTAGCTAAAAGGTGAAAAAATTCAAAACATTTATGCTTTTGACAACAAAAGTATAAATCAAAATTTTGAATTTCGTTGATAAACGTTTTTAAGCATTAAATAAATATTATTTTGCCATTTATTCTTGCTAACATCATTCAAATATATAATTTATTTCTATCAGAGAAAGATTTTTGCGCTTGCAGTGCTCGAATCAAGTAGTCACTTGGTATAGGTGTGTTGTTCTTATTTCACTATTACTTTTATTCATTTTTTTTTTTTTCATTTTATAAAATTTCTTCTCATTGAAATTGAAATAGCTAGGTAGAGAAAAGAGATGAAGCTGATTCATGTTTTATAACTTAGTGTTTTTGAAAGGTTATTACATGTTTTTTTTTTTTTAGTTTCTTAAAGCAGTTTCTTTTTAATTTTATGAAATTAAATTTTGTGAATTTGATAACTGATTACCACAACTAGATAGGTATAAAAAAAAAATGTAATTCAAATATCTTTTCAAACTGCTTCGAGAAATCTTGTTTCTTAAGGGGTAAAGATGAGAAAATCAGGCTTTTAAAAATTGGAATGAAGTAATTATTTCATCACTTGAAAATCTCCCTATTATTTCTTTTGTGACGTCTGGCTCC
Organism: Phenacoccus solenopsis; assembly: GCA_009761765.1. NCBI lineage: Eukaryota > Metazoa > Arthropoda > Insecta > Hemiptera > Pseudococcidae > Phenacoccus > Phenacoccus solenopsis. Next base: position 12,167 of record VFXL01000175.1, on the reverse strand, counting down.
TTTGTTTCCATCCCCATTGGTAACTTTCTCTTGGACATACAAACGTACCTGTTTTACATATAACGTTCGTGTTACGCTCTTGAGCATTTTTTCCAGTTTTTATGTCAGTGTAGCTGCACGCGATTTCCAAGTTACTTTTATGAGTAAGTATATACTCGTATATTTATATGGATATATAATTTTATAAATTTGTCTATGGATAAAGTGGCATCATTTTTCGTCGTCTACAGGTGAAGTTGCATCTTTTTTTTGATGCTACTTTACCATCACATTGCTCATCGATTCAGCTATGTGTTATGACGTCACTGGTGTGGTTATTTGGATTCTATTTTTCATACAAAAAAATTTTTTTCGGTCTACGGTCGTAATATCCTCATTTTTTCGATGTTTACAGGTAAAGTGGCATCATTTTAAAAATTTGTTTCCAAGAAAACCTATGACATTATACATTCCATTCGCTATTGTGGTGTCGTTAATGTGACATCAGATGCACTTCTGAGGAATGTGCAAACTCATACCACTTTGACCATAGATCACTATAAATATACATTAAGGTGAATCGAAAAAAAAAACATATTTCAGATTTTGATTGAATTTGATGAGGTGATTTACTTTGAGTGGTGTGAGAAACCCTTTATAGCACTTAAAAGGTGCAATTTGAGTTTCTGAATCTTCCTAGACCATCGCCATCCTTATTGGATAAAAATTCAGACCGCTAAGGTGTCGAAAAGTTGCAGATCGCGATATTTCAATATTACGAAAGACATAAGCACCTTTATCTCGGTATTAAAGAAACACTTATATGTTTATTTTGTAATAATTGTTTTTTAAATTCGCAACATCTTTTATTTCATTGCGAACACATTAAAAATATTCGTTCCCTCCTGCAACTAAAGTAGAGAGACATAACAGATGATCCTAAAATTATAGAAAAAATTCTTGAATTTCTTAATAATTCAAATCTAATGAACAAAATATAAACGTAAAAGTGCCGTAATAGTATTGAAAATTAAAAACGCCAGTATAAGAAAAAAAATCAAGCTTATGTATGTATAAATTTTATTGCTATAGCCAAATTAGTGAATAAGTTACGAATGTATGAAAAAAGTGGGGAATCTTTTCCACAATTACTTATTTATTTTCCGAATGAATGGAATGGGTTTATAGAGAAAAAAAGGAGACTCTGAAGCTTCGAAAAGTAACGATCATTGTTTTTATTCAGTCGAATCTAGAATTTCTTGCCACCAGGGACGTACCGAGGACATTCTTCAGGGGGGGAGAAACCCATGAATTGCCAACTAATACCATGAAATTTTAACAACTGTCAACTTTTTTTTTTTGCTCCATCAAGAAAATAAGATGTTAAATGAGATGTCACAGTCTTGTTAATCTTCAAAAAATTTAAAAATAGCTGTAATAATACTGCGCAAGTGGTCAAGTTTACCAACTTTACGCAAACTCTAAATTTACCAACGTTCCAAAAGGCAAGGTGACGTCCCTGGTTGTGCGCTATACATGATATAAGTTGGCATCAGTTCGAATTTATTCGAGTTCTTATTTTCCCAAAATAAATTCAAGTTCCCAATTTTAGCGTTGAACAATTATAAATTTCCCAACTTTTCAAAGCGCCTGGGGGAAGCTCCCCCCTCCATCCCTCCTTAGTTTCGCCCCTGCTTGCCACGTTACTGTTAGTATTCTTAATTTAAAAAGGCACAAAATAGATATTGCCTGGAAATATAAAGTAATATTTCTATACTGATTACAGTGGCACTTAAGAAATAAATTTTGGAATGTTTTTGCTTACTGCCCCTAAATATGTTTATTAGGTTTCCAAATGACTCCCCAACAAATTTCAGCCCCAGAAAATAATTCACGTATTTCGAACATTTTTGAAGAAGTGGTTTAATTTCCTATAAATTTTATTACATATATTTTTTTCGATAATATCGATAACTTATGAGGTTTCGCTACCCAAAGCTCAAAAAATAATAATTTACACACATCATATATTTGTTTACATAACACTCAACGGCTCGTGAATGGTTCTGTTTATAAAGAATTTTAATTCCCCACCAACCGAACAGGTTTGGAATTCGTGCATTTCGACGAATCAGTCTTATACCAAGGTTTCTTAGTTTGTTACAATTATTAAAGAGCATGATGGGATAGGATAGTCGAAAATGCCCCCGAAAGCTTTTCGAATAGTTTCTAGGGCAAAAGGTGGACCACATAAAAAAAAATTTTGGCCAAAATTTCAGACTTTAGTTGCGCCTATTTTCGAAGATATAGGCAAAAACAAGTTTTTCGATTAAAATTTTTTTCTCGCCTTATTATGATGGTGGAAAGTTGAAATTTTATTTATAATATTTTGACAATAAAATATTTTTTCAATAATTTTTTCAATTTTTTTTTGATCAATTTTAAACGAGTTATGCAATTTTTAAAATTTTAAGCCTCCATTTCTCTGGCAACTTTTCGAGGTGCAATTATGAAAAAATTACATAAAATGTATCTTTTACTACCAAACATACCATAAAAATTTCAGAATTCTTGGAGTGGTACAACATAGTCAAAAAATAAATAAAAACTCTTGCAGCGGGCTATAAACCAAGCGGTTTATCCACATTACTAAACTTGGATACTGTCACAAACTCTGCAATCTGCATATGTATCGGAGCACTTAGATCAACACCCATTCCCAGTCAGCACTGCGAAACCTCAGAATTGCCGCCTACACATAGACGAAAACTATTAGCGAATAGATATCTCAGCTTTGTCATCTCACTCTCCCGTCACCCAATTCAAAAAAAAATTCTGTAGCACATCGAAAGTAGAGGTATCAACTAGCAAAATTAAATCCATTGTAATGGAGCCCCTTATGTACCTAATATTTTTTCTCTACAACCTGAGGAGATCAATCCTCCCTGTAGGCTACACTCACAATCTAGAAATGGAACTTTGGTATGTTGTTAGTGGAATATGCCTCTGCATATCTTTAAGGGGAAATTTTTTTTTTTGAACTTGAAAACTTTTCTTGTAAGAAAGTGTAGATTTACTGGACTATAAGCTATTTTTAATTTTTCATTCAAATTTTCATCCAATTAAAAAAAAAAATTGTGAAAACCGCAGTATTTCAAAAAACGTAAGCAGCCATGCCGCATTACTGGAGTTGAGTTTTTAACTGGGGCTTGTTTTGATTTAGTAATAACCATGCTCAACCGTTCATCACTACGGGCCACACCTAATACAAAGTCTGAAAACCCCTACCCTATCCTTTCCAAAAACACTTGAGAAGTTCAATTTGGCACAACTATTTTAGGTTGGTAACCCCGCCTTCCCCCCTCCAACATCATGTATGGAAGTGAATTCGAGATATAGTATACAACTTATCCCCAATAACCATATGAATTCATATTAATTACATTTTTACCAACTTGAGGCTCCTCAAGCTCTACTCAAAATTTTGATAATCCGCCATTTTGAATCCATTTTGATCCAAATTCAAGAGGTCATATTGTGGTCACCAACTAACCTCACACACAAAATTTGACCTCTTTAACTTGATTTGGTGGGGAGATATGGAAGATTCAAGAAATTTCATGACTCAAAACTTCCTCAAAAAGCCGTTTTTTGATCTAACTCCTCTCAATATGCACTCAAGAAGCTGAAATTTGGATATGTTAGTATCCGTGACTCACTCTTTCATATGAAATCAAAAACGAAAAATTTGAGCTATTTGCCCCTTCTCCAGCCCTCCTCAAAATTTGAGTGATCCGCCATTTTGAAATTTATCAAAAAAAGAAAAAACTATTTTTGCGTATTCGCAAGAAGAGTTCCTCACCGAATTTTGAGCGAATTTTATGCACACTCACCTGCGCAAAGTGAGTAACACATAAAACGCAATTTTCTCAAAACAGGTTTTTGCTAACTCGCCTCAAAATGCACTTAGGAAGCTGAAATTTAAATATGTTGGTGTCCGTAACTCACTCTTTCATATGAGATCAAAACCGAAAAATTTGAGCTATTTGCCTCTTCTCCAGCCCCCCTCAAAATTTGAGTGATCCGCCATTTTGAAAGTTTTCGAAAAAACAAAGAAATACTTCTGCGCATTTTCAAGAAGAGTTCCTCACCAAATTTTGAGCGAATTTTATGAATACTCGCCGGCGCTACGCGTGGGGGAAAATATATATATATATATAATTATAGTTACATATAAAAGTCAGCTCCCGCTATGTAAAAATGCAGTTATAAGTTGGCTTCATGTGAAAGTGAATACCGTATATGGAGCTGACTTTCTCAAATCATGCATTAGTTTCGTCAAGGCGCGCTCTATCCCATGGCGTACTCGCCAGGAGGAGCCAACTTTCTCTATTAATGTATATTTTAACATACAACTCCATAGACGGTATCCACTTTCTCATGGAGTCAACTTATAACTGTCTTTTTGAAGGACGGAGTCGACTCTCACATGTACTTCTAATTGAATTTTCTCTAATAATTTTCGTTCTAATAATCGATTTAGTATATTTCTTCCATTTATAAGATGGGCATTTAACAATCAACTGTTTCCTTGAGGCTTAAGGTGGATCCAACTTTCACTGTTTTTCAATGGATCCAACTTTTATACGTAACTCGATATATATATGTATACCAAAAAGTTGGACATTTGCCAGATGATTACAAATGGTCTGAAACGCAAAGATTTGAAGACCCCACCCTCCCCCGACCTTCCCTTCCCAAATCAGGTAGGCTGTAATAGCTATCGTTTTGTTAAAAACTCAGCTAATAATACGAATTACGCTGCAGGTGAGATCGCTTAGTTAGATTGATGTCTGATTCCAAGTAAAATGTACTATCATGATTTTCCCTTTCGTTTGAAAATTTTGCTTGATATTATTTAAAAAAAAAAAAAAAAAAAAGAAAAATTGAAAAATTAATCAATTCACATAGAATTTGATGTGATAAAATGAAATTAGATGACTATATAAATTAAAAACAATGGTTGGTGGCGGTTTTCGATCATTTTATCATCAACAAGTCGTTTCCTTGAATTTTGATAACGCATATGTTCACGTGTACCGGTTGTGATATGAAATATGGAAATAGTCGAATTGTGATGTGGAACTTTTAAATGGTTAAACGACTAGATTCTGTGGTTAAACATTTTTTATTTCATTGGTAAAATATTAAGAAGTCACTGTGTAATTTTAGTTCCATCGTACGTGTAAGTATTGTTTTTGCTTAATTTCAGTTATGAAAATAAAATAATAAATATCTTCGTAATTGTGAACTGCTTGGTTGTTTTGCTGACGACATAAACGCTTTATTATTTAGTACTTGCATTTTTGTAAATGACGTTATGCGCTTTAGTATGTATTGTACCTTTCGTATAAATATTATTTCGGCTTTTATATTATTTCAGTTGCTTAAAATTTGCCTTTAAATTATCAGTATTCTAGTATGAGTTTAGATTCCTCCTATTATATTCGTGCTGTGTAACTGGTTTATTCAATCACCACAATTCTCTGCATATCTGAGCATAGTTGTATCGCCTGCTAGCTACCGTTTCTGAATGAAATGAAATCAAGCGAAATCAGCGCAGTTGGCATCACTACTCTAAACAATTAAACATCCCACGTCGTTTAAAGGTCTGAGTCAGTTGGTGTTTTGGTCTTTGCGTTTCCTATTCAGTAACTTCTTGTAATTATTACGTTGTTCATTTCCTGGCCGGATTTAATTCTGTTTTTTTGAAATGATTGTAGGCACTCATTCCATCTGGCGTGTTCAGGTGTAAAGGCTGTGAATCATAAAACCATAAAGGGTTTCTGATATGGTATATATGACAACATCGCAGTTTCACGACTTCGGTGCTCAACTGTTGTGAACTTAGTCGCGACCAACGAGCATATTAATATAAATAGAGGCGTTATTGGTATTATCGTAATGTTGCTTGAATTCCGTCATTTACCCCCACTCCAAGTATTGAAATGAATACTAAGCGCGTTTTATTCAACTGTTATTTTCCCGTGTTTCGATTATTTTAAAATTAAATTTTTCAGCTAATAAACATTTTATTTTTATTTTTTTTCAAGGGGTTCGTTAATTTTGAAAATGAAAAAGAATAAAGATAGTTTTTATAAAATTTGGTACAAAATTAAATAATTCAGAACATGTTTATCTACTCACATAATGACCTATTTTGACAAGAATAATCAACTAGTAGCACAATTTTTTTTTCATATTTTACAAAAATAATCAACTAGCATCATGATAATTTTTTTTTTCATATTTTATACAAGATGACAAGTTGGTAAATTTTTTTCACACTTCGTTAATAATGACTTAATATTGGTAAATTTTAGTATTTTATGTAGTTTTCTTATTTTTTACTCGCTCTAATTTCTTTTTAATTCGTAAGAAGTACAACGCGCAAAGCCCGAAAAATTTTTTGTTATTTTCAACTCTTATATAAGTTGGCAAGTTGATAAATTCCAAAAATCAGCCATTAAAAAAAAAATCATAAAAATTGCGCCGTTGGGAGGGTCTAGCGAACTGCCCTAAAGTTTTTTCTTCAAACCTTCATAATTCTTTTAATACGTATATAAGACTCCAACTTTTTGGCAACCTATAAACGCAACTGTTTTCGAATTACTTATGATAAGCACTTACACGGCAACACCCCATCGCGAACGAGATAGTAACTCTCCTTGCAGAAGATCCAGAATGCATCACCTTCGTATGGGTACCCTCGCATAAGGGTATCCGAAGCAATGAGCTGGCAGATTTGGCGGCCAAGGAATCTACGTAGTGCTTCCCATACCCTAACATTCCCGTGCTATTACAGGATTTTAAATCGATCGTGAGGCATAGAACCCTCAAAAATTGGTCCTCCATTTGGCAACAGACCCACTTTCCAATAAATTACGTCTCATAAAATCCAACACATTTCTCTGGCGTACATCATGCCGCAACAATGGAAGAGAAGAAGTTCTACTCTGTAGGCTCCGAATTGGTCACACCAATCTAACTCATTCTCACCTCATGGCTCGCAATCCTCCGCCAATCTAACAGCATTGTGGCATTCAAATAGCAGTGGCTCATCTTCTTCGAGACTGCTCTCTTCTCTTCCCCAAATTCTAGGAGACGACGAGCAAACTGTACAGAACCTTCTCTTATTTATCCGCCGTAACTCACTCTTTCCTCAACTCTAGTCTCTTTAACCTCACGTACATGCGTCTCTAGCCCTCAGGCTGTACACTGCGCATAATGTAAAAAAAAAGTAAAATTTTCAATTTTTTTTTTTTCAAACTCATTACATCAGTTGATAAAAAAACAAATTCTAAATATCTCCCTCGCTTACTACATCAATCTAGCATTGATAGTTCCTGTAATACGACGTATTTTAATTTGAACCATGTTAAAAAATGTTTCAAATTTTGAATTTTTATAACTGGAAAACTAGATAATAGATAGAAGGGTAAAGTAAGCGGCGTTATTATTCTAAATTTTAATCGTACAAAAAACTGAAAAAATTTCATAAAATTTGAATTTTTATGGCCTCGTACGCCCAAAAAAATTTTTATGCTTGATGACTTATCTACAGGTAAAAAGACGTCGATTAAAAAAAAAATCATCAAAATCGGTTCCCTGGGAGAGGTGGAGAGGCTGGGCGATTGTACTTACGTTTTTTCACCAAATTTTCTTAATATATAATTATGACGATGATGATGATGATGATGATTATACGGCTTTTCATCCCTGCCTATAAGCCAGGTAAATTAAGTTGAATATAAAAATAAAATACAGCAAAATAAAAAAGAAAATAAAACAAAGTCAAGAAGGATCATTTTCTAATTCAACTTCAAGTTCCATTTTTTGTAGTATTAAATTTAATTTTTTTCTTTTTTCTTCTTTTAATTTTAAAATACAGCAAAATAAAAAATAATAATAATAATAATAAAAGAAAGACAACAACGTTAAATCCATCAGTATTAATGTAAGTAGATAAATATGTTCGCGATTATTTAATTTTGTACCAAATTTTATAAAAACTCTCTTTATTCTTTTTTATTTTCAAAATCAACGGACCCTTTAAAAAAAAAATGTTTATTAGCTGAAAAATTTAATTTTAAAATAATCGAAACACGGGAAAATAACAGTTGAATAAAGCGCGCTTAGTATTTATTTCAATACTTGGAGTGTGGGTAAATGGCAAACCGCGCGTTCACATCAACAGCGTTTCTATTTGTATTAATATGCTGGTTGCAGAGATGGAAAGCCGTATGATAAAACTTTTGCTTTCAGCTTTAGCTTCTGACCTTGAAAAATAAAACTTCGGCTTTTGCTTTTCAAATTTTTTCATAATCAGCTTTCGCTTTTGGCTTTGGCTTTTCAACCCAAATATCATTAGCTTTTAGCTTTCCGCTTTGGACTTTCGGCTTTTCCCCTACATTTTGAATATTTTCTTTTTGTACAACATAATAATTTTTTATCATTAGAGCGAGACTTGATGAAGAGGGAGTGAAGCGTGAAGACTGACACGAGATAGGAGATGCAGCTTGAGCTCACGAGTCACGACGTCACGAGGTCAGGTCACACTAGACAGACACTACTGCCACACAGAAACGTCAGAAAACGGCATGACATGAAGAGAACGAGATAATCAATGAATATAAAAAATGATAATTTAAAATTTATGAGTACTGGAAAAGCTGAAAAAATAAAACTTTTGCTTTCAATTATTTGTGCGTTCTAGCTTTTGCTTTCAGCTTTTGCTTTTTAGGTAAAAAACTCTCCACTTTTAGCTTTTGGCTTTTGGCTTTTAGCTTGCTTTCCATCTCTGGCTGGTTGGTCGTGACCAAAAAAAATACAGAATGTAGATTTTTACATAAAATTTCGAAAGCAATATATGGTAGAAATAGTGAATTAGAATTTTTTGGAAAAAAATGGCCAAAAAATCTATAAAATAATACTGGATGTGGATAAATAAATAACTCGTATAGATTAATAGACTCTCTAGACAGTATTTAAGATCAGTAGATTCCAGTTTCCTTTCTTGAAAGGGATATAACGTTCGAACATATGATAATTATAAAAGTTCTAAGAGGGAGAAATCGCTTTTTTTATGAGACAGAAGACATGGTCCATGATGACCACAACATGCGCAGGGTAAACTGATCGAAAATATGATTACATTTCTAGACGTTACCACGATGCTCATATTTCTTTGAAAATAGGTTAACTTTTTCTAAAAAGAATGAAAAACCTTTTTTTTTTTTTGAGCGTATGGCATCATTCTCCAGTGACGAGATATGGCCAAATGTAGATCTTTCTTAAATTATTTACAATTTCTTTTTCGATCGATACTAATAATCGGCCAAACTTCCCTGCATATACAGCAGCATTCAAAGTCTATATGCATCTAAATTTTATTGTTAGGGCCAAATTAGGGAATGAGTAAAGAATATTTTTAAAAAGAGTGGGGAATCCCTTTCAAATTTTATTTATTTATGTTCTGAACAAATGGAACAGCTTAAGAAGGAGAGAATAGAGGCTCCGCAACTTCGAAAAGAGAAGATTAATCGAATAGAGGATGTCTTGCTACGCTACTGTTGACATTTTTCATTTAACAAGGTTGAAAATATGTAGATATTGGCCAGAAATATAAAGTAGTATTTCCTACTGATAGGACTGACTGTAAAATAATTTCAAAATGCTTAATGTGCATTAAAATTTGCAGGATGATGGCTGTCGTTAATGCAGATGAGGTCATTAATATAATGGAAAAGTTGAACAATTTAAGAATTAAAAAAGAAATGTCCGATGTTACTGTGAGAGTGGAAACTACAGAATTCCCTTGTCATCGTGTTATTCTTGCAGCTGCCAGCGATTACTTCTATCACCTTTTTACTTCTGATTTGTGGACGGAAACAAGTCGCGAAACTACGTTGGAGAACGTTAGTCCTGAGAGTTTTAAAATTATTTTGGAATATACGTATTTGGGAATACTGCGTATTACGAACGAAAACGCGTTCACTTTATTGCAAGCTGGCTATTTTTTGAGAATTAATAAATTCCTATCGAAATGTATCGATTATATCGAAAAAAATGCGCAAGTGGTTGATATCTTCGATATTTATTTGTACGCGACTCATCCTTTGAAAAACTTTGATTTCGCTCGTAACGTTGCGCGAAACATGACTCCAAAATTTGAAGAAATCACGAAAACGGAAAAATTTTTAGAGTTGACCTTTGATGCTTTGAAAATCATGGTAGAGGAAAAAAAAAGTGCGCGAAAGAATGCACTTAGTTCGACTAATGTTGATAATAATTGTATTTCATGTGGTCATTTTTCGAAGGAACATCGTATACAATTTGGTGGCCTTACTACCTACTTGTGTAGTGTGTGCTCTCAGTATTGCCCCCCATCCTTCCCGAAACCTATATGTGATGGAATTTGCAATGAGCTCGTGAAATGGATGAACCACGATTTAATTGAACGTAAAAAATACTTTCGTCAGATCGCACGACTGGCTGAAATTCCCGAGAAATACATTGATGCTTGGGAATCTTCGCTGAACTGTATAAAAAATCAAAATTTATTGAGTGTAAAAAAAGATTCAAATTCCAAGTTGACATTCACTGGAAGTGACGAGAGTTTAGAAATGGAATAAGTAACCTAATTGTTCTTTTGAAATTTATGTTGCTCTGTTTGTTTTTTAACGTTTATTTCGTATCTTTGAATTTTTGTGTAATTTTGATAAATCTTATGAATAAATTACGGATTTGACCTCTTGTGTCTTTTAATTTCGCATATGTGAAGATGCAACTTTCTTTATAGTTGTTTAAATAAGTTTGTTGAATCGAATTCATCACAGTTACAACACTTATTCGGAGTAGTCTTCAAAAGTTGAAAGAATATTGGACAATATAATCATGTGATGTATCTATATTGGTTGTTGCCTTTTTCCTTTTCGTTTACTCTAACTATTAATACTACACGATAAAACATTTAAGTGAATAACAACATACAGTGGCGTAAATATGGGGGGGTTTTGGGTACAACCGCCCCCCCCCAAGGCCCTTCAAAAAATAATTTTTTATTTCGAATTGGAAAGTATTTGTGATTTCAATTGGTATAGAGATAAACCAGCGTTGGACAAAGAGTTATTGTTTTCAACTCTTTGAAGAGTTAACTCTTTCGCGTTTTTTTTTTTAAGAGTTGAAAAGACCGAGAGTTAGAGTAACTCTTTAGAAATAGGTGCTTTATTCAGCGAGTCTTCTCAACTCTTTTTCAACTCTTTTTTCTTGAAAAATAAAAAAATAAAAAAAAAATTACAGACAGTATAGGAATTGGCCAATTTGCAATTCTATACTTGTATGATACAATCTTTTCGTCGAAATAGGTTGGGTAAAGACTTTTACTACATACTAGATGGACCGAGTTACGTATGTATGAAAACTGCGGTGAACCATTACATTTTACGTACATCAGAGCCGGAACGCTCGTTGCAACTTTATATCTTGCGCATGCCCAAAGTTCTTCATCACATGCTATTCTGATTTTAAGTGGTGCTGTCGATGTCCCATTGCCATACTGTTAGCGTGAAACAAATTTGTGCATGTGCATTTAGAATTTAGTCACGAGTGTTCTGAGAAAATCTGTGTAATGTATCACCGCTGTTGGCTTGCATTTGCTTGTTGCTGGCCAGGTTCATCAAGTACATTATAGTCAATAGGTAAAGAGATATTTTCATTTTGTAGGCTGGTATTTTAAAAAAATAATGATCATATAAAATAGGTACCTCTTACAAATGATGGAAATACCAGGTGAAGATGCCTTCGCAGCTAGGAAAATTCTTCGTCGTTAGCGTTTACTTGTATTAGTTTGGTTGAATACCGTAAATTTAAAGAAAAAATGAGGAGAATAAAAAAACATGTTTAAAACAAAAAAAAAAGTTCTAAACGCATTTTGAACAGAATTTTGTTTTAGATTTCATTTTGTTTTTTTTTTTCAATGTTTAAAACATTATTCCATCACTGGTGCGAAATTACCCTCAAAAGGTGATTTTCTCCAGGTATTTATTTATGATTTAAGTTATAGACTTTTGAATGTGTGCGAAAGTGCCAGTTTAGTAGTTGATGAAGTTTACTTTTTTGGAAGAAGG